>JAULJZ010000018.1:372319-383745 GCA_032270985.1 Heliamphora pulchella | reverse complement strand
ACTGTTTGCACTGTTTGCAGACAGTTGATTTGAAGTCTGAACTTGTGTGCATCCATGATTCTGCTAGACCTCTGTTGCCCCTTGAAGATATCAAAAAGGTTTGTTCTTCGAAACTTTGTCGGTATTGTGCATTGGCCCGAGTTGTCCTTAAAAATTACTTAATCAAACAGCAAAGTTCAGTCATTAAAGTTTTTGTACTTTTTCCCTTTTTATAAAAGAGAGATTTCTCTAACATGAATTATAGTCGGTCTAGTGAAACCTAAATGTTTAACCATAACAGCTATTTCAAGTTTGTTGTGCTAACAAACACCCAATCTGAAAACTTTGCACAAGAAATTTTCTCTTTCTTTTTTGTATATTGTTGTGTAACTTTAATCATCCTGATTGATTCTTGTGTAACATGCAGATGGTTATCATACTTCTTGCCTGTCTTCACTCACCTGCATTTAGTGGAACCTATGCAGAAATAGTTACGTAATTTCCCGTACAATGCCAGTAGCAACAAGGGCTTCACTGTGATGTGGTATTTTGGTTGCGCTAGATTGACTTAAACTCTGCCCATTTGGCTTGAACTCCGTGCAGACTATGGGCAGCGTTTTGTTTGGGTTAGATATACTGCAAAGCAATTAAAATAGATCCACATTATGCTGCAATTCATCTTCCTTCTAGTCTTTGCTCCCATGTGCAGACAGCTTTTAGTTTTTCTTCATACATGTAACATATGCATATGTATTGTACGCGCGCACACGCTAATGCATTGAGTTTACTTGTGCAGCCTGCGTATTATAACCTTGGTGTTGTTTATTCTGAAATGATGCAATATGACGTGGCCCTTGGTTGCTATGAAAAGGCTGCATTAGAGAGGCCCATGTATGCCGAAGCATATTGCAATATGGGTGTCATCTATAAGAACCGTGGGAATTTGGAATCGGCTATTACCTGTTATGAGAGGTAGTCTACTTGTTAGGAATCATGTTTGTTTTGTGTTAGGGCTTGAAAAACATTTGGTATGTGATCGGGATTTTCCTCTGCTGATGCCATGTGTGCTTTATGCTTGTGCTTTCTCAGGTGTCTAGCCGTGTCTCCCAACTTTGAGATTGCAAAAATAACACGGCAATTGCATTGACAGATTTGGGAACAAAGGTGGTTTCTTAGACAGTTGCTAGTCTCAAAACTAATCTTCATGCACTGACATAATAAACTGCTTTATATGGTTCAGGGTATTATAACCTTCAGTAATTTTGCGTGCCCTTGACAATTTTATGTTGCCATTGATTTGTGACTCCTGGCAATATCATGATCAGTAAATTGAATTATAATGTTAGATCAGTCGTAGTTGATGAATTTTTTCCCCTGATTTTAGGATATAGCGCATGCCATGTTGTCTCCACATGCTTGATGTTGAAATTGTTAATCTTTCATTCGTAGTGTAAGTCATCTGCTTAGATCCATTCATGTGATGGAAAATGATGTCAAAAAACAATATTTACTTCTAAAATGGACACACCGGACCTTGGGCGACAAGTTTTATTGCCTTTTACAAGGTAAAATGGATGCTGCTGCAAGTATGATTGAGAGAGCTATTGTGGCAAACCCCACATATGCTGAAGCATATAATAACTTAGGTCTTTCTGGTTTTCTCTCTCACCCTATGGTCAATTGGTCATCATGTTTTTGTATGCTTTTACTGCATTTGTTGTTATCATGTTTCTTTTTGCTGTTCTTGTTCTTGTTGCTGTCATCGGTCTTTGGTTATGTAATCCTTAGCAAAAGGAAGGGGGCAAAAGGAAAGAAAATTCATATTTGTTAATGTTGCTTTTCTGCAAAATGTGAGCATACAGGAATTTAGTTTACTGTTTGATACTGAAACCAGTATTTTTTATTTTTTGATATTGCAGTTATGCTTATTCAAAATGTTGTCCCCACTATTTTCCCTATATGGGCTTGATATAGTTTCTTTAACTGAATTGAATTATTCGATCAAAATGTGTAAGAAACTACCGAATGGAATAGCAAACATTGAAGTTAAAGTTTATGTATTTTGCATCTCAAGTAATAATTTGGGTTGCGCACTGGTTAGGACACTGTGTCTCTTTCATGCCAAAAAAGGCCATAAAAGCAAAAAAAAGGATATTAATAATAATGTTTGTAATTATTGTTATTATTTAAAAAAAAAAAGAAACACGCAGGCAAACATGGTTTTCCATTAGGCTATATGTTTGTAGTAGTTTTATTTTACTGTTTTATATGTGATCAAATATATGAGCCTTTTGAGTATATGCTTTGTTGCAATTCACGAAATGGACTATTGTGACTGTATGTTGGGTTTCTCTAATGGGGGACACAAGCTAGAGCCATTGTTCTATCGTGGTATACTGAGTTGGGGACAAAGGTTTGAGAATTGGTATTAGTTGACCCCACTATGCCAAGCTCTTTTCTTTTTTTGTTATTGTTTTAATCTCTAAATATACTAGGAGGTAGGATGATGTCTTCTGCTTAGGGCCTCGCAATGGAGGAACCCAACTAATTTTCTCATAAAGTCTTGCTGAAGATTGACAAATGTGTGCTCAGCATTTGGAGATGGATTTCAGGGTTAATATATATTTCCTTTGGGATGCAAGTCCTCTGATTTATTTCAAAAGGCTGGTGCTTACACCTTTTTATTGTCTCTTGTAAGTTATTTACTGCAGTTCTTTAGAAACATTAGGCATCAGAATTTATTTGTTTGGAAACCCTTGTTTAAACTTTTCATGTGATTCCGTTTGTGTATGGCCTTGACGATTGTTTTCTTGTACTGGTAGTAGTTGTTGAAATCTAGGCAGAACCTGTGTTATATTGCGTTATTTGTTTTAATTATAAGTTAATTTTGTGAATGGTTATACCGTTGGATTATCCGAAAAATAAAAAGAATTTTGTCGAAAATTTTCAAAATTTCAATGGCCCCTTGTTTTTTAATTCGATGTCGAAATAATAAAATGTTGCCTAGGATGTTTTTTGTTTTAATAATAGCATATATATATATATGTGTGTGTGTGTGTGTGTGTGTGTGTTGGAATAGTATAGATTTTAAGAAAAGTAATATAATAAAAATAATTATAAAATAAATTATAAAAAGAGTCGTGTTAAACTACAAATTATGAGCGATAAAGAATAATGAGATTTCAAAGTATATATAAAAAAAACAGTAAAGAGGGGAAAAAGAGTTGGTAGTTATGTAGCTACTTCCATAGTTTTTAAAATTTTAAATCTAAACTATTTTTTAAACAAATTTTACTCCAGCTGATCTTCAAAAATGAAAACATTTCCAATATGAGTGGAAGGGAAATAAATAATAAGGAAAACGTGTTTAGTAAATATGCTTTTAAATTTTTTAATATTGAAAGCGTGTTTAGTAAATAGATTTTTATCTTTTATAGAAAACGTTTTTGTTAAACACGCCTTTTAGCTGATATACAACCATTATCTAACAACAAACAAGTGACACGTGTTTGTTTTCTTTTTCCTCATTTTTTGCTTATACAAGTCATGCCCCTTTCAGGATAAATTCACATTGAGCTGGCCAGTAAAGAAGGAAAAGAAAGAGATTCATTGGTGCTCTCTCTTAAAGATTTTATTTGTCTATCTCTCCTTCATTTTAATTTTATTTTTAATTTATTTATTTACTAACATTGTGGGGAAGTTGCTTTTTAGCTAAATATCTGTCAGTTTACTAAATAAATATTATTTACTTATTTTTTAACAGTGTGGGGATCCTGTTTTTTAAGCTGAAGTTCTACATGTTTAGTAAACACATAGCATTTACTTATTTTTCAGCTTATGTGCAGAGCCCGCATTTAAGTTGAGGTTTTGTTCATTTGAAAAATAATTAAACATTTATTTAGTATTAATAGTCGGTTCAACCGTCTTTATTTAATTTACATCATTTTATTTTTCAGTCATTTATGTTATAGTTGCATAATTTCTAGTGATTTTCATTATAAATATTATTAATGGTCAGTTAAATCGCCTTTATTTAATTTATTTCTGTATTTAAATTTTGCATATGTGCTTACTAACTTTTTATACTTTTCTTTTTGTACTTGTACTTACACTTTATATAAATATATATAGATTGAGATTCATTATTATCACTTGAAGGATTAGAATTTAATAATAGATTACATAATTGTTACTTTAATTCATTAGAATAATTTAATTTATTAATTTTTTGTTTTGTATAACATTTATTTACAAAATGTCTTATTTTTCCACATTTACAACAAGATTTATCTTTTGTACAGGTGGTCGCTTGATTTGTCACTTTTTGTGTCTTGTTAAATTTTTTTATATGATTTCCTTTGTTGATATTTGGATTTTGTATAAGTTTTATAATTTTTGTGTGGTTGATATTTTTTTATATTTATAATGCTTTCTTTTCTTTAATTTCGTTTCTGTATCTAATAGTGACTTAATAGTATTATAATCAAATTGATAACAAAATTGACTAAGCTCTATTTTTCCTAATTTTTTTTCCTTTAGTTGATTTTTTATTTTTATGTCATGATATAATACTAATCATTCTGTAAATATTTCTGATACAAATTCTCTATATGTATATTGATGATAAGGAATAAAATCTTAATTTTTATTTCTAATTCTTATTTTAACTTTTTCAGTAAATAATGTTGAAAGTCCAACAATAAATCTTTCTTTTCAAAAATCTTGATTGGCATCCATTCGTTGATATAATTTTGACAAAAATACATCTTTGTGCTATCTAAAATGAGTTAATATTGGACATCTTAAATTAATTAATAATTCTTTACCTCTTTCGAGAACAATTTGGGTATTACCTACAAAATGTTGAACCATTGCTGTAATTAAAGTTGTTACAACATCACTAATTGGTAAATTGTTCTCTGTTATGGGATGTCCTACTTCATCCTGTTTTATTATCGTTAAAATTAATGTTTTTGGATTATTGGTGAGATAATTATCCCGCAGTATGAAATCAAATACACGGTATGATATAAAACACACAAGATTTTATTGATAACAAAAGAAAACTTCCATAGAGATGAAAGAAGCTAGGAGAAAATTTTTACTAGAGGGAAGAATTGAAAAAAAGAACGGAAAGGTAACTCTGAGAAACAAGGCTACCTCAGTACCTTTATATACATCACAAACACATTGTGGACTCCAAACAAACTTGAAAAACAAAAATGAATAGAAAAATTGAAATAATGACAATATTGTTGTCTTTTGACTTTTACAAACTTTTACTATTTATGAATAGTATTTGGTCGAGCAACTGTAGCACATCTGAGGAGGAACAGTAGCACTGTTTAAGCATCTGATTATTCACCTTTTGACTGCTTTTGGATGATATGATGGCGCATTGAGAAAAGCATTTGGCAGCATTGGAAAGCATGTTTGAAAATAATGATCACACGTTGTCCGACGTGAGTAACTTTTGAAAATTTAGCAGACAAGGGATGTCTGGAATCAATTGGCAATCACTTTGGAATGATTTGAAAGAATAAAAATGATATATTTTAAGATAATTTTGAAATTTCTTTTGTCATCATAACGAAGTAGAATCAAAATCAATCCCAAAACAATTATCTTCATTGCCTTGGGTAAAATTATCATCTTTAGGGTTTTCACTAGGAAGATCCTCTTGAGCTTTTTGGGAAAATAATTCTTTTTGAATGGCTTTATTCAAAGCGTCTTTGGAATTTTTAAGAGAGATTTCGATCAAGAATTTTAGAACGAATAGTAGTAACATCAAAATTTAAATATCGGATGATGAAGAAGTTGATTTCGGAGAAGATGAAGATGCAAGTTTAGACATGTAGGAGGCTTTACGAGTTTCAAAGGATTTAGTCTTTTGAGCATATCTTGTTAAATAATAATTTTTTAGAGTATCAGGATAATACTCTTTAGGGATTTCAAATTTATTCCACCAGCGAGAAGCAAATTCGCGGGAGAGATAAGGAATAAAATTTTTAACACAGATTGTGAACATTCATTGGAGCAACCAAGGAAGGGAAAAATCTGCATAAAAATAAAGAAGTGGCAGATTTAACGAATTTGAATATTTACAATAATGCTCATAGGACTCTTTTAGTAACGATGAAAAAATATTATGATGAGAGCCAAATTCATTCCACCAGATATGGAACCAATATGGAAGTGGATTATCAAAATTATTACAAAACTTAACAAACCATGAATGTTTTATGGCATCATTTTGAAAATAAAATAACATATGAAAAGTTTTTGATAATCATAAAAATTATATGTGAGACCTCGAGCCGATTCATTTTGGAATGAGTAAGTGTTCGAATTATCTCAAAACCTCCAGAATGTTTTAAGTACACTCTTGGCGCGTGTTCGGGTTTGGTTGAGGCTTGTTTGGCTTGCGTTCGGGCTAAAAAACTAGTTTTTACGCGGAAAAACACACTGCCCAACAGTTCGGTCGACTGGAGGGCTTGGCCCAGTCGACTGAACCGAAATTTTGGAGTTCAGTCGATTGGACATGGGGGTTCGGTCGACTGAACCAAGGCGGTGGGTGTTTTTCATGTTTCCAGTAGGTTGTTTAGTCGACTAAACTGGGAGTCCAGTCGACTGAACTGAGAATTTTGGTATTTTTCTATAAATATCTGAGGTTGAGATATTTTGAGGGAGCTTTCTTCCAAGCTAAGTTTCGGTTCTCTCTGCCTTCTCTCTAGGTTTTTTAGGGCCCGGGGCTCGGTTTTCAGCAATACAACTGTGGATCCTCGATGTTGGTGCTGGGGGCTTCGTATATGTCCTGACAGAATTCAGTTTCGTCAAGGTTCAATTTTTGAGTCTTCGAGTTTTGACTCGCTGAGGTAGAATTCTAGATCTACTACTGTTATGAGGGTGTTATATGTAATTATACGTGTTTTCACCGGGTAGAAAATGCTTCAAATGTCATATTTCTGTTTAAGCCTTATTTTTCTGATAGAAAACATGTTGTTCGCTTTTCTTGACTTATAGTACTGTATGACATGTGGTAGTGTGATTTTCAAAAGATTTTCTTGAAAATGGTAGAAAATGATGGTTTTTGGCAGAAATCTCAACATTTTATGTTTTGGAGGTTTGGAGCTCGCCTTCGGGGTTGAGTATGACGTTTTGAAACGTTTTGTTGAAAACGGAAAAAAATATTTTGAAAATATTTTGTTGATCTCCATGTTGATGGATGGATCTGTATATACATGTATAATGTATATGTGCGAAATATTTTTCGTAGTTAAGCTACGGTTTGATTTTTAGAAGATTATCTTGATGTACCGGGATGATGGGTAATTGGCACGAGTTGCCCCCAGTATAAATCCAGAAACATGCGCAGTGTAGGTGCTCTATACCTTCGGGTTAGTCCCCATAAATTGAGTAGGGTGCTCTGTACCCTTGGGTTATCGCCCGTAAATTGAGTGGTTACGTTATGGTGCTTCGTATAGAACTTGTGTGTATCTAACCGGTCCCATGATGCATGGGGATTAGTTACTGGACAGGGATCTATAGTTGTTACCTCTGTCGTGTGATGGAGTCGGTACATAAGATCATATCCTTCTTCTTTTCCACGATGGTACATTCCATGAGGGAACGATATTTTGATTACTGTTTTTCTTCAAGTGTAAAATGTGATTTTGCATTGTTTAAATGCTTGGTTGTGAAGGAAAAACTGTTTTTGGAGTCAGATGAAAAACTTCGGGTTTTATGATGTAAAACCTTTTGACTTTGCGGTTGAGTTAGCTCCCACTATATGATATGCATGGTTTTGAGGATGGAAATGTGGGATTTTATGAAATCAAACCGTTTTGAGGCTCGTGTTAGCCTGATGAAAAACTTGTGATTTTGTGTTGAAAAAATCTTTTTGGCTCCTGTGGTCGAGCCCGTATGCTTGTGATTGCATATTTTCTGCTTTATAGCTTTATTGTCTTTTCTTATTGGGCTTCTCACGGTGTGGATTTTACTTTAAAATCTTTTTCAGATAAGCGTGGTCCTGTAGGTTGACCTGGTGGTGCCCGGAGGTGGCTGATGACCAGACGTTTATTTTTTCTTGATAGGTAGCTTATACCTGTTGTATATGTTTCATGTTTATTTGTAACATACTGTAAATCGTATACTATGATTATGGATATATGAATGTTTTAATGCTTTCGAGAGAACCATGGGTCGATTGTTGTTTTTCGTAGTTTCATATTACATTTTTCGTTGTTGGGATCAACAGTTTACAAACAGGATTTTCAAATAATTTATGCTTCATTTAAACTCTTGTGTTTCGAGAAAGATTTTTGGAATGGCCTAAGTTTCTTTTAAAATAAAAAGAATTTCTTATCCAAAACTTGTATTTTATTTTTTTTAAAGGCTAAGCTGTGGGGCTGCAACTGTTGTCTTTTGGCTACTCTTTTAAATCAATAAACCATCGATAGTATGTTTTTACAAAGATTTTGGCCTTATTTGGTCTTCTAATTTTAAATCCCTTTTGTTTGGACGGTTTGGTGGTTGTTCGGTGGCTTTTCGCGTGACCCGGAGTTTGGGGTGTGACAACTTGGTATAAGAGCTCTGGGTTTGAATACCTATGAGCTTGGAAGAGGGTGTGTTACCTTGTGAGGATGTGTGTGCGCTTGGTTGCCTGTGTTTGGAATATGAGCATGTTGATATCGTGTATATGTGAGCATGGAGGTTGGACTTTAGGATTGATTAGTCTTGCCTTCGGGCGTTTGGACTAACAGACTTGGGAGCCAAGTTAGAACCGCATTTCATGGACGTGATTTCTTGCAGGGAATCTAAGTAGGTTATCCAAAGTGATGCGTCATTCTTATTAGTTCTCCTCAATATCGGTGTTATGTTTGCATGATCGTCGTGACTATGTGCTAGCATGAGTATGTGGTATGTAGTAGAAATAATATGATAGATCGACGAGACTGTGGTTTGGGTCTTGGTTATGTGACTCGGTTGCTATCAGTTTCAGAAGCAGGGTTATAGGTTGAGCGTCGATCGCTTGGTATGTTGTGAAACTCTTCGGTGAGTTGGGTTCAGCCGTATGAGGTTGGCCTCAGTTGGCATCTGTTAGGTGTTAGTACGAGCAGCGTTTGTTCAGGTGCAGATGAAGCCTTGTTGGTGGCTTGGTTCTAGTAGCTGGCTCCCCTTGAGAGTAGGCTAGTGGATGTTGGAGTTGTGTTATGGTTGACCTTGTGAGTCGAGGTGTTGGGGTGTCGGAGACCCTGGGAAATCAGTCGATGTGATTGGATTAGGAATAGTAACAACCCTTCGGAGTCTTGGTATACGTGGTTCTGGCCGTGTGATGGATTAGATACGTCGTGAGCCATGCTATGTCTTAAGCCGTGTACTTGAGACGGAGTATAGACGAGAACATAGTGGATGTGAGCGTAGCGATCCTTGGCCGAGCGTATGTTGAGATGGCAGAATGTGTGGTTCTGGAGATGTTTCCTGGTAGTCAGGATATCAATGGTGGTCAGCAGGATATTGTTGGTAGTCTGAGTAGTCTGATGACCTTAGACGTTGTATACCTTTTGAGGTTTAAAAATTGAGTTTCGAGTGAATGAGCTCATGGATATGGGAACGAGTATGAACTGCAGTTATGTTGGGAAGAGCACGGGTTATGGCTGTATGGGAATGGAAGGGCTCCGGCGATGAGTATCAATTTTGTGAGATTCCTACGGGAAGGCAGGTCAGTGATTTGGTCAATATCCTAGTGATTAGGAGATCGCGTTTGGGAATCATACGAGGTTCATGTGGTTGGCTTAGTGCTGAGATGACGCATCTTGGGTGTGAGATGTCTGGAAGTTATTTGTGTTCCACTTTAGGTTCAGAGATGGATATGTTATTTACCCATGGGAACGAAGTGTAGAGTGATGAGGTTCATCAATGGACCATGTGGTTTGGCTGGCCTGGGGTGATAGGTGAGAAACCGTAGGGTACGATGTCTGTGAGCGATGTGTGCTTTGAGAGAAAAAGTACGGAAGGTGTCTGCATGGTTGTGGGAGTTATTAGTAACTTTAAATGAAAGGTCTCAGAATTGGGTCCCCTTTGTTTGATGCTATACGTTGGACAGTGAGCTCGAGACCGTGACGTGATTGTGATTTGCCTAGCAGGAGTTAGGTAGGTGAGTAAGCACAACCGTGTGAAGTGAGATTTTGGGCGCAATGGTATGTGTTGTGCCAGGTATGCAGATGGATGGTGTTCACGTGTGTGAATGAGGTCTGAGCGTTGAGAGCTTGGTGTAGCGGATGATCTGAGTATCGTGATCATGGTTGACAGCAGCTGTGTGACTGTAGTCGATGTGGCCTCGAGGTAGGACTTACAAAGTTCTTAGAGGCTAAGTGTTGAGGAGTACTCCCAGTACACTGAGGTTGGGTCATGGTTTCTTATTGGCCCTTTTTCTTTCCTTTGGATGGAAGGAGGAAGAGAGTTTTCTCGTAGGCGATTATCTTATAGACAATTGTCTGGTGCGAGTTGTTTCATCTCGGTTGGATAGAGATGCCAGGTTCTTGATTGGTTCAGATTTAGTTGTGTCCTGAAACTGTAAGAATCTCCGTGGAATGATGACTCGTGTTGTGACTCGGGAACTTGTATCGCTGTGATTGGGTGATGGTTGGACTAATCCTTCGTGGTTTCAATGGATGGTTGAACCATCTGGATTGTGATTCATGTGAGGTGCGGTTGGTATACAAGAGTGCTTGTAATGATTCTTGTCGACAAGGGAGTTGATCTTGAGACGTAAAGTTCTTTTGCAGGGATCAGTTGAGGATCGTTGACTGTTGTGTACGTATGGTTGTGTTTCTGGCTCTTGGCGGAGCGGGGGTTTGTCGGAGCAGTGCGGCTGTGATATGTGTATAGTGGGTTTTGGGTAGACTTTTGTGAGTCTAGCTTGGGTCCTATTTGGGACTTGGAACTGCTCAGAGTTCTTGGAGTCGAGAAGTGGTTGTCGACTGTGGTAAGTGTTCTGCTTCGGCATAACTATTGTTTGTATGGATGGTAGTTCCTAGAGTATGATTTTGGAGAAGCCTTGGTTGCCGTGGCCTGTTTGGACCGACGCGATTGTTTAGTTGGGAATGGAATGGCCGTGATGAGGTCTGGATGTGAGGAAATTGTTAAGTGTAAGATGCAAGTCTTGGTTAGTATCTTAGGCCCGAATCGTTTGCTATTGTGGACCCAAAGGTTTACTGTAAGTGTTAGGCGTATGTGGTTTGATGTTGGATGAAAGACTTTTGTTGCCTTGTCTGATGATGGCGACCATGTTCGACATGAGATTGGTCTGTAGTTTTGGTATCAGTGATCTGATGGTAAGACGTTGAGATGTGTAGTGATGTGTGGTTGCACGGACAATGTGGTTGGGTTTGTCTAGGTTTTGGATACCTAGGAAATCTCCTATCTGCGTGACATGTTTGGCCAAG
>JAULJZ010000018.1:359712-370524 GCA_032270985.1 Heliamphora pulchella | reverse complement strand
ATTAAATCACTTCTCTGCAATGGGAATGCCATGTTATAAACGCATCACTTGGTCATCATTTATCACTTCGGGTGACTTTTTGGGTGTGTGTTTGTTGGTTGCAGTGGTCACCAACTAATAAATGTATCAGTTGGTATCTGTGTATATATGGGATAAGTGTGTACTGTTTGCTGTGAAAAATAACTTATGTTCATAACAGTATTAGTTGATTTATTTTTTGATATTGCAGTTATGGTTATTCAAAATGTTGTTATTCTTATTCTTCTTCTTTTTTCTTGTTGTTTTAATCTCTGAATATACTAGGAGGTAGGATGATGTCTCCTGCTTATGGCCTCGCAATGGAGGAACCCAACTCATTTTCTCAGAAAGTCTTGCTGAAGATTGACAAATGTGTGCTCAGCATGTAGTTTTAATAGGATTCAGGTTGTCTTTAGAGATATTTGTAATTCTTCTTGAAGTTGTCTTCATTTTCGGCTGAAAAGGGAGTTTTTTCTGATGCTTCTTTTGCTTTTGTTGATTTATGGGGGAAATCTTTTTGTATATGCATTTATAGTTGCTTTTTGTAGACCCCTAAGGCATGTTTGATTGATCGGATTAATAATGAGAGGATATATTATCCCACTTGATAAGTAATTCCATTGGAGTAGTAGTGAGTGGATTATTAATACCATATTGTCTTAAGTATTGTATATCCTACATTTTTGTGAGATTAGTTATCCAATAGATATATAATCCTCTCACAACTTGTTGAATTTAAATAAGGAAAATATAATTCCATAGAATATATAATCCAATCTCATGTCTAATACGGTCAATCAAAGATGCCCCTAGTGTACAGAGGGTGTGCCCTTTATTGGCACCTTTAATGAATTTATTTACCTAAGAAAAAGGAATGCCTGTTGAGCTGTGTTTGAAAAATCAGAACTACATACTCTGTCTTTTTTCCAGTGGTGACTTCTAGTGTCCTAGAATGGGGAGTCTTACATGTTTTTGTTGTTTGGGAACCCAAAAAATGTTCTATTTTGTAACAGATTCTCTCTCAGTTTTGTTATCAGTTAGTTCCTTACAGTTCGTTTTGTATAGGGGTTCTCTATCGAGATGCTGGCAGTATAACTCTCGCCATTGAAGCTTATGAGCGATGTCTTAAGATTGATCCTGATTCTCGCAATGCAGGCCAGGTATTTTTGCTTTATTTTGCTTGCTTATCTGAATCTTTACAGGTCATTTGTCTTACATGAAGCTTTCATTGAAATGTGATTATGCAGGAGGCTATTAGAGTTTAGGTGAGTAGTTTTGGCCCAGTGACTTGAGCTCATGTAATGAAGAAACGCTTTAAACTTTTAAAATTGGAAGATACTAGGAATTTATTTGTGTATATCAATATTGCGAAGTTTTGGTGTAGATAACAATTGCTCATTTTTTTGGTGAATTAAAGTTTAGTGTAGAATGTGAAACAGAGGAATTATTATTAATATTTTTTTTGGGTTAACCGGTTTACTGTAAAATTTGTTGGAGGTAACATTATAGTGTAAAGACTAAATTACGAATTTTGTTATGTAACTAGACACGAATTCAGTCTTCATTTGTGATTATATCGAGTTCAGAAAACCTTTGAAAGGGCCCACGTAGAGCTCTTTATCAAAAAGAGAAAAATGCTGTGGAAGTAGAAGAACTACTAGGCCTTGGAAAGGTTGAGGGTGATGGAATCGATGCCAGTGTGATACATGAACCCTGGCAATTTAACCTGAAAAGAATTTTTAAGAATGTAAACAATTGTTAATGCTTATCAAATATGAATTTCCAGAAAATCAATGGCGTCCATGAGAATTAAAATAGAAGAGGAGAGTATTTGAACTTGGGATTTATTTTCAAGATTGTTGGAGTGTTGTAAAAGTTGATTTGGTTATTTCTTCTCTATCACGATAAATTAATCATTAAATTTGGCCATCACTCTTTCTTGTGTCCTTTCCCGCTTTTTTTGCCCAATCACTAGTGGTTATCCTTGATCGAAGTACCTCCCCTTTTCCAATTCTTCTATGGACTTACCTTAATCTTCAGAGAATGCGGTGTTGTCTTGATCTATAACACCATGTTCTTTGGTAGTTTTTGTGTTCTTTGAATGTTGAACCTCAACATCTGATGCTTCAATACTTAATAGAGTTCATCTGCTCCTCTTCCTTAGTTCTTTGCCCTTCAATCTCCTTTTGAATTTTCCCAGGTGAATGAAGATTATGTGCTTCACTCTTTTTAGCATTCTACTTTAATATATTGCTTTACAACTCATGTTGTCCTTGAGAAGTATCAAGAGCTATTGGTGATTTTGGCCTGTTATGCACGTTTGATTCTATAAAGTCCGCAGAAGAAATAGGCAATTGTATCCCTGTACATGCGTTATGGCCTCTTGACTAGGCCAATAACGAAGTTCATTGGGCAACCGTTTTTGCACCATATGGGAGAGCAGTGGGAGCAGATGATTCACCTTCCAAGACATATTCAGTTCAGGTTCAGGTGCTGGTTCTTTCAAATCATTGGCCTCCACGGCAGAAGGAACTGTAGATGATTTGTGGAGCCACTTGCACTGCTTTTAAATCGTCAGTTAAAACCTTTGCATTGCTAATAATATTGGTATCATTCACTTTGAGAATATTATGGCTCCCTTCCTCTAATTTTGTCTTGGAACATGTAAATTTTGATTGCCAACTTTCTTCAACCGTGATGCTCCTTGGGGTGGTTCTGATTCATCAACTGTACCCTTTTTACCTTTGGTAGTCTGATTGTTTATCATCTTGTGTTAAGTTGGTTTGTTTTCCAAAGCCAATTATTTAAACCTATCAAGGCGCTCCATTACTTTAGAAAGAATCTCACCTTGTTGATGCGCAAAAAATAGTCCTAATAAAATTTCTTTTGGAGTAGATGTTCCATAACTTGCTTTAAACGATATAATCTTTTGCTCTGATACCAAACTACGTAGGATGAATCTGATGAACTCTCTCCTAACCATTAGTGAGCCCAAAACTAATGTGATGCAACAGAAAATTAGGCTTTTGGGCTGATTTTAATTAATTTTTGTGGCTAAAAGGTGTAAAAGATATATAGGCTATTAAGGCTTCTATGAAGTTTCAGTTTCTCTTTAGGAGCTGTTTGGGTTGTTGTGAATAGCCCCGTGAATGTTAACTTTGCTGGTTTATGGTCTTTTGCCAGCTAGTATTGATTTCAGGGAAGCATAGGGTTGATCACGTGCTATGGATATACCAAGGGTTAAATGGCTTAAACAGATCTGATTATAGTGCTTAATGGATTTTAGAAGCTTTAATCTTAGAGAATCTAGTAGAAGTAAAATCTAGGAATCACTCCTAGAAGCCTTAGGCATCACAAGTAACAAAAGAGCTACAAAAGCTTCACAATTACAAAACATATTCTCCATTGGATGTAGACTTTGGAGATCTCTTACACCAAATAGGATTCGGACTCCTAAATAGGAATCTAGACCTCGGATTTCTAAGATCAAATAAGACCCACAAATAAAAACCTACTTACATAGATTTGGCCCAAATGAGAGAACCAATGGATGACTCATACAGAGCATGATCCGAAATTCAGCATAGTACATAAATATCCCTAATCTAAAAAGCACTAGAAAATGTTTGAGGAACATTACTATAGAATAAGATTTCAAAGACTTGGGTTCAACTTGAAAACAAGCACTTTCCGAAGAATCCAAACTTGTATCACCTTTTTAATTTTACCTTTTCTTGTTTATTTTACGATCTGCATCAAAATCCCCCCCCCCCCTCTCTCTCTCTCTCTCTCTCTCTCTCTCTCTATATATATATATATATATATATAAAATTATTACTGGGCAACCATCAAAGTTGGGTTGGAGGCTCATTTTTTTGGGACTGCTAATTTTTATTTTCTTTTGGTATTGACACGGTTTAGGGAAAAATTCAATCTAACACAGAATGAGTAGTCTTGAGATGTTGCGTATTGAAGTTTGCAAAAGATTTTGATGTATTATAGTGGCTGCTGTAGATTATCTTATGATGGAGATATGGAGTGACTGAATTCCGATTACACTTTCTGTGATCTGCTTTGTTTGCACAGCCTGTTCCATGATTGATTACAACATCGGTGCTAGTTTTTTCTTCTTTCTTGATTTTGTATATTCTGGGCGTTAGGTAAGCTATTGATACATTATTTATCTTGCAAAGATGCAGAACCTCTGAAGTTTTAACTCTTATTTTCTACAGAAAGAATACTAATTAATTTTTCAAATATTAAAATGTGAAATACTCATTTTTCACCATCTCCCTTGTTATGTTCTTCTGAGTAATGTATTTTTGATTGTTGCTATTAGGGGGTTGGTTAATTTCACTTGAGCAGTTATCAGCTGAAAAACTAGTTTCTTGAGACTTGCTCTTATTATTGAAAAAAAAAATCTGTTTTACTGGTTGAATGCGTGTTTCAATGATTCCCGTCCTTGTGAGCATCTTGTTATACTTGCTGAAACCATAATTCTTTTCTTCTTGTTAATTGGGTACCACTTAACAGTTTTTTCTCTTATCAGCATTTTATTGACAATTTCTTGCAGAATCGGTTGCTTGCAATGAACTACATAGACGAGGGAATTGATGATAAACTATTTGAGGCTCACAGGTTCAGTTAACTAGCATCCATGCGCATTCATATTCTTGGAATGTGTCGGCTAAAGATGCATTTACGAACAATTTTTGGATTTGATATAATGCAAACAACTCCTGGGAAATGCTAGAGAAATATTACTTGAAGTGGAAACAGGGCTACTATCTACAGCATTGCTGTAGATAATTTTATCATTATTATATGCAGTAACTTTGTAATTGTTTTTAAAAAAAGCCTGTTTAAGTATGCATCTAAGAAAGGAAAACTCATTTCCTTTTTCCTTTTTTCTCTTGTAAAATGTTTGTTGAAATTGAAATCATGGAGTTGGGGTTTTATTTGGACCTAAACGGGAGGCGAATAGGCTAAACTCAAATCCAAATACCAATTTTAGTTTACCGATTCATACTTTTTAATTGAATGCCAAAGAAATTTCAATATCTCAACCAATCATATATCAAGCACAAAATAATAATACAGTAATGTGTAAAAAATTGCAATATTTACAAAGAACATGAATACAGCGAAGTTCGCGGATATCCGTTTTGAACAGTGAACAATAATCCTGATGTTGAATATGGTAGATACACTTTTTTAATTTCATTAAAATAAGCCATTAAGCATTTAGTTTTTTAATTATTTACTTTCTTATTACTAGAGTTATTAGCGTAAAAATTAGAGTCATCGGCATTGTTATTGTTGGACTTGAATTACTAGAGTTGACTATTGAGAGTTTATTGAGGTTGCGGCCTTGTGTGCTTAGGGCCACATGACTTCTTCTTCCCTTTCTCTCCTCCGTTCTCCATCAAATCCCCTTTTGTAAATAACCAAGGACCACCCTATCCGGTGGAACAATAAACTAAATTTAGAGTTTCATATGAGCACACAAGTAAACGGGTTACAATCCAAAACTTGGATGTGTTAACCTTCATGTCTTTCTCATGCTTGCAAGCTCAAACTTTACTCCGTAATGACTGTGACGCCTTCGTCAGCATCCTCTTGTCAGGATTTCTGCTCCTTGCAGCTTCAATTGCAATGGACCAAAGGGTAGGATCAAATAATGCACAATGGGTGATCAAAGTGCACATTATGGGAGTGGTGCAATACACTCAAAGAAAGTATTTACAAATCAAAGTTCCTCAATGTCCAATTCTTCTTTGGATATAGATGAACTAGGAAAACCTATATAAGGCTTGCTTGCTGCGGGTATTAAAGCCTTCTGTCTTCTTGGATGTTTTGCCAACTTGGCATAGCTTTTATTTTCCAGTTGAAGGTCAAACACAACTTAAAAAACTGAAAAAAGCTAATTTGAGAAGGTCCATTTTGATGTTATTTGGGTTTGATATTTGAATAATTAAAATTTTCTATAGGTTCATCTATAACAAAATACCTACATAACTGGCTATGAAAATGATAGAAATGGTATTGCATGCCTGAACAGTCACGTAATTGGCTATGGAAATGGCAAATTTTGCAAGCAAGCTTGAGCAAGCTTATTAGGTGGACTCCTTAGGAACTTGCCAAATCCAGCTATATGGTGAGCGTATGTTAGGCAGGCCTCTCAAGAGTTGTTCAAATTGCTGTACATTGTATTCTTGAAATATTGCTGCTCACTGCACAGGCTTATTTACTCTGCTCATTTTTAACATTTTTACATTTACTTTTCTATTTACTTAAGACATTACGTGTAAATAAAAAATTACCCCCCATTTGATTTTAGTGGAAATAAAAAATGTGAAACCAAAAATAAATTGAAAGCCGTGGCCTTCCAACCAAGAACGAAGTATGAAAGTCATAAGATGGGCTAAATATAGCTACTTCTCAAACATTAGGCAACCTAAGATGTTCTAGGTTCCTTTTTTAGCTGTCATTAGCAAATGTGCAAAAAGATCAATTATAAGAACTTCAATAATCAGAGCTTTTGGTATTTTAGGCATTCACAGCTCCCCTCAGGAACTAAGCTCATCTCAGGAGCAATGTGCCAGAGTTTACTTTTTAACTTTCACTTGTATCCTATATGAAACACTAATACTCAATGGTATATAGTGTCCTAAACTTTACCCCAAAAAAATTGTGTCCTAAATTTTTGTAATATGCTCATGCACTTTTACCCGTGATTGGAATAAAGCACGTGTTGCATTTCCTTGGAACATCTTTAATCTTCTTCACTTGGACAGTTAGACCTCTACCCTTGCCTAGACACCTACTTAAATGTTTCGTTTACGGAAGTTGCCAACACACTATCTAGAATCCTATAATAGAGATCTTCAATATATATATATATTGCTTGTATGCTCCTTTTTGATGGCCTTAGATGTCCTAAGGGTGGGCCTTGGCGCAGCAGTAAGATTGTTTCATTGCGACCTGGGCGCTGTGAGTTCAAATCACGAAACCAGTCTCTCCAAATGCTGTAAGGCAAAACTCACTGTTGGATTAATTCTTAACATTGAGCGCTTACTTTCCCATAGAAGCTGTATTAGAACAAATGCTTGTTGAACCACAATAATACATAAATAATTGCTTTCATGAATTTACACACAGAAGACTGACCGAATTTTTTCCCACTCCCTGATGGGCATGTTTTCATGTTATCCTTTTCTTATTCTTTTCTTTTGATAGAGAGTTTAAGTAGACTTAAGCTTGAGTCTTTTTATTGGGGGAATACGGCCTAAGCCACTAGGGTGTTTGACACCCCCTAGGGGCTATATTATTCCTGTTATTAAGAGGTTAATTTATTTTATCAGTTTTTGTTAAATGTCTCTGAGTTTAGATTGTTATTATCATGTTATTACTCAACATATTTGAAGATTTAGCTGGTTTGGGGTTTTGTCTAAGTTAAAACCTATACTTGCAGAGATTGGGGTAGGCGCTTTATGAGGTTACATCCTCAATACACTTCATGGGACAACCTGAAAGACCCAGAACGACCACTTGTTATTGGATATGTATCTCCTGATTATTTTACTCATTCCGTGTCATACTTCATCGAAGCACCTCTTGTGTATCATGACTATGCAAATTACAAGGTGGTGGTTTATGCCGCAGTTGTGAAGGTATTTCCTTTTTATTGTTGATATTGTATTATTTTTAAAATTTGGAACTGTTAACATTTTGACCTGTGTTTTCTAGGTTTTGCAAGTATGCATATCGTGATGCTTCGAAATATAATTTTGGAACTAGTTTCCATGCTTGGTTAATTTCTGACTGTTTTTATATTAAAGTTATTTGTTTCCCTATATGCATATGCAAAATGAGTACTCTACTGGCCTGTGTGGCGAAAGAAATCCATACATTTGTTCTTTTCTTTTAATGTCGCAGGCAGATCCAAAAACTAATAAATTCAGAGACAAGGTCTTGAAAAAGGGTGGAATATGGAGAGATATATATGGGATGGATGAGAAGAAGGTTGCAAGCATGGTTAGAGAAGATGATGTTGATATCTTGGTAGAACTTACTGGTCACACCGCCAATAATAAGTTAGGAATGATGGCATGCCGACCTGCACCCGTTCAGGTATCTTTATGGCTATAATTTTATCTTCTCCCCTGTATGTGTTTTTCCTTTTCAATTTGAGTTACTTTGTATGAATTGCAGAATAGATAGATTAGATCTGGTTATGACTGTCATCCTGTGGCAATATGGTCGAATGACCATGACGGGGGTGCAATACAAGCGGCCACGCTAGAGATGAGTCAGATGACTGCTCCCTTGATTAGGAACCGTCAGCCCTCAATTATTTTGGAAATAATTTATTTTCCATACTGTATGTCTGACAGGCTGGAGGCTGAATTTATTGATAAAATATTAAATGGCATCTCTTTCCATAAAGCCAGTTCTATAAATTTGATTTTTTTACAGTGATAAATCAGTTGTTTTTTCAAGGGTTTTTGTTGGCACAAAATTTTTCAAGTGGAAGCATGTTGATTGGTCCCTCAGCTGGTAACCTGGAGCAATGAGAAAAAGGAGGGAGAAATTACCGTCCACCAAGATTGCTTCATTTTGTATCTTATGTCAAATATTTATTTATTTTTTTCAAAAAAAAAGAATCACGTATCGATCAACTTATAGAACTGGAAATAGCTTAATTTGGTGGACCCTGGCCTGGCAACAATCTGGATTCTTCTTTTTGACCAGTGGCTTGCTTCTTGCCATGTCAATGAATTTGCAATCCTCTTGGATCACTAGTTTTTGTTCTGTGGTCAACTAAATCTCATTTTACCTCCCTGCATTTGAATTGCGGTAGCGCATGGCTTGCACAATTCAGCAAATGTTCTAGTACATGTAGTGCAGTTTGTGGATCTGTACTGTTGAACCATAATATGGTATTTTGGCACGTTTTTGCTATTTTAATGTTTATATGTGTGTCTGGAACCAAGCACAATAAACACCCATAAGATTGCAATGGAAGATGATAGTTTTTTTACTTCTTTCTGCTAGGAACTGAAAGATTTTTCAAGTTCTTTAACTATATTTTTAGTGTAAATGTGGAATATTGCATATGTTGGAGACATGACAGTGAACTATAAAGAGTGGTCTTTATATGAGGTTTTTGTTAATAGATAAGTTTTGCCAAATCAGGCGTTGTGTTATTATGACCGTGGGTCCCCCCATTCCCCGAAGACATGTGGTTAGTTCTTAATTGTCCAGGAACATACTCTGCTCTCCTCAATAAGATTATGCATCAGAGGTGGTGTTTTAGTATGTAGAAAGATGTACCATGTGTAAAGAGGTGGCAAAGATAGCACCCATTTATGTCTTGTTGCGGAGTGGTGCAGCAGTGTGATCTTTCAACTCTTCGGGGGTTTATTTGGTATTACTGTGTTCAACTTATCATACCATTTCAGGTTGACCAATCAATATCAACTATACAACATTAGGGATGTTTAGAAATGTGGTCTTATGCCTTATTTAGGTAATGGGTGATGAATATAAGATTATTGAGAAAATTGAACCAAAGGAAATTCTTGGAACTAGAAAGCAGAGGGAACTTAAAAGGCTGACTATATTGTTAATTACAATGGATAAATTGGAAGTCGGTCTTTGGAGGGGCAATGCATTGAGAAGGATAAGATTGGGCACTTGGCTGTGAAACAGTAAAAAATGTCTTCCAAAGGTCTGGAGAAGCATTTTGATTGTGGAGGGAATGTACATAAGTATGTCATTTTTTTTGTTCTCTACATTTAGGATTTTAAGTGGAATTTCAAAGAAAAGCATCCAGCTGTTAAATCCGATGTGGTTACCAATGATTATTGGCAAGGCTTTTGGTGATAAATGGAAATCAATGTCAAAAATGAAAAAGCTCCTTTTGTGAGGATGGTGCAACTTTAAAGTATTTTAGTTGGGTAGGATTTTTTTTTTTTTTTTTGCTTGTATATGGGTGGTTGAGTTTATGTCTTGTAGCTTTTTCCCTTATTTTTTTCTTTTCTTTATTTTTTCTATAATTTGATTAAATGGGGCAAAAACTCAGCTTTTATTACAGATTATGAAATGATTAAATAAACAAATGTTTTTCTAGAATTTGTGTGGATTCGAGTTCAACCCTAAATCTGAAACCCCAAACCCTAAATCTCAACTAGCACACACCCATGGGTCGTGTTTTAGTTATGTATTACCTTACCCATGTTAAGCCTCTGGTGTCTATTTTTTAGCACATCATATAACATTTTATAGGAAACTAGAGATTCAGGATGCAACTGAGTTATCGAATAATATAGAAATTAAAGACAAAATAGAGAAAACCATAATAAGTATAAATAATGCATAAGAGAAAAAACTTGTAATTGGCTTTAGACGAAATTATATATGCTACAAGCTCAAAATAATTTACTTTTTAACCTATAAAACTTGGTTAAATTTTTGTAACTAATATTCTATGTGTTGTAAGGCCATAAGGCCAAGCCCTTACATTGTTGAATGTGGTGAGGAGTTTAAGTGAAATTTCAAGGAGAAGCATCTAGCTGTTAAATCCGATGTGGTTACCAATGATTATTGGTAAGGCTCTTGGTGATAAATGGAAATTAATGTCAAAAATGAAAAAGCTCCTTTTGTGAAGATGGTGCAACTTTACAGTATTTTAGTAGGGTAGGATTTGTTTTTTGCTTGTATATGGGTGGTTGAGTTTATGTCTTGTATAGCTTTTTTCTTTCTTTTTTTTTTCTTTATCTTTTCTGTAAT
>JAULJZ010000018.1:343715-357648 GCA_032270985.1 Heliamphora pulchella | reverse complement strand
GAAGAAACCAAAGAAGAAAATAACTTCGATTGGCATCGGTGCCCACACACCGTGATCGTCGTAGCGCGTCCGGGATATATGTGAGAAGATTTCTAGGTCGTCTTCATTGTATTCGGGAGTTTTTAAAACTTTTCGACAAGTTTCATAAAGGTATAACAGTTTTTAGATTAATACCGTTCTTGTTTTTCATGAAAAATGCACACACCGTTTTTTACGGTCACGGCGCCGGTTCTAAAATTTTTTCCGCATCCCAACAGAGAGACCACAGTCTTGGGACCCGACATGGTACGGGAGACGACGAAAAAGGTTACGGCGATTTGCCAGTGCCTACTGACAGCGCAGAGCCGCTAGAAGACTTATGCAGATCAGAGGAGGCGACCTTTGGAGTTTGCAGTGGGGGATCATGTGTTTCTAATGGTCTCACCACATAGAGGTTTGATGAGATTTGGTCGTAACAGGAAGCTATCACCGCGTTCCATTGGACCTTTTGAGATCCTTGGCAGTGTTGGAGAGGTTGCTTATCGTTTGGCTTTGCCACCTCAGTTAGCATCTGTGCGTAACGTGTTTCACGTTTCTATGCTTTGGAGGTACGGGCCTGATCCTTCACATGTGTTAGATTGGACTGGGCTGTAGATTGATGAGGATGCCACCTATGAGGAGCGTCCAGTGAGGATTCTTGATACAAAGAGCAGGTGTTGCGGGGCTGAACAATTACGTATGTAAAGGTCTTATGGCATCATCATGGGGCTGAGGAAGCTACATGGGAGCTCGAGTCTGAGATGCGTGCTAGATATCTAAATCTCTATACCTCGTGACCTTATTGCGAATTTCGGGGGCAAAATTCCTTAAGGGGGGAGAGTTGTGATGATCCTTGTAATTTTGAGTTGTTTGTATACGTGACGCTTTTTTTCCAATATATGATAGCATCGATGCATGGTTTATGCTATAAAGTTGTAAAAAAGCATGTGTAAATGTGTTTTATGCTTTCCCGGACCTTGGTTAGGTGGTTTGGGTTGGTTTTTGGCTTGAAACACAGCAGCAAAATCCAGTACGCCTCTGGTATGTGGTTTGGTCGACTGGAGGGTCCAGTTCGGTCGACTGAACCCTAGATCTGGAGTTCGGTCGACTGGACTCCCTAGTTCGGTCGACTGGACAGTGTTATTTTCAGTTTTCTATAAAAGCTCCAGTGGCGGGTTTTTTTATACAAAACCTTTCTTCAGACCTAAGAAACCTCTTTTCTCCTCCTTCTCTCTAGATTTGAGGGCCCGGGGCTTGGTTTGTTGTTGATTCCTTCATGGATCCTTGCTATTGGGGCCGAAGGCTTCGCACACATCTAGTTGGATTCTTGTTCTGACGCCATTCAGTTTTGAGTCGTCGAGTTCTTGACTCTCTGAGGTAGGATTCTAGACCCTACTACTGTATAAGGGTGTTTTGTGTAATTATACGTGTTTTCACCAGGTATAAATTGCATCAAATGCTATTTTCATGTGTAACAGTGGTTTTTGGGTAAAAGTGAGGTTTTTACGCCTTTTCTCGGTTATATGCATGTTTCAGGTACGTGGTATCCATAGCTTTCAAAAGAGGTTTGAAAACGAGGTATTTTGTGAAATCGGATAAAAAACGTCTTTTTGGAGGTTTGGAGCTAACACGCTGGTTGAGTCTCACCTTTTAAACGTTTTGTTGGAAATGGTTTTAGATCTCCATTTGATGGATTGGATCTCTTTTTATACACATGTTGTATAAATCATTTTACTAGTTTTCGTAGTTGAGTTACGGTGGGTTTTTAAATATTATCCGTAGATGTACCGTGACAGAGTGTGATTTGAGTTGGGCTTCTATTGCTCCTTGGTGTAAGTCCAAAAACGTGCGCAGAGTGGGTTCGCTACGGTCCCTCGGGTTAGTCCCCGTAAACATGGTTTGGTTATGTTTCGTCCATCGGTCATGGCAAACCGTAAAGAAACAAGTGTGTGATTTGGGTGCTTTCCCATCGGTCAGGGAAATTCGTAAAGAAGTCAGTTGCCTCCGTGAATGGCATTGTTGTTGTAACTCCGTATAGAACTTGTCATTACCTAGCAGGCCTTCTGTGGTTCAGGACTAGGGTAATGAACAGGAGTCTATAGTTGTTACCTTTATCGGTACGACAGAGTCGGTACTTAGGATTCTATTTACATCTTTTCTCCTTGGCTGTGTTGCCTGAGTAGAGCTTACTATTTTATTTACAGCTTTTTCTTAACTGTGGCATGATATCTATTAGGATGATACGCATAGTTTGAAGGATGAAAAATGTGGGGTTTTATGAGATAAAACATTTTTGAGACTTGTGATAGTCTGACGGAAAACTTGTTGGTTTTTGAAAGGAAAACCTTTTTGGCTCCTGCGGTTGAGCCTGTGTGTATGTAATTGCATAGCATACTTTACAGTTTTATTATCTATTTTCTATTGGGTTTTGGCTCACAGTGTAGGATTTTGCTGTAAAACCTTTTCAGGTGAGCATGATGAGATGACCTAGTTGCAGTGGTGATGGAAGACTTGCTATAGTTTTCCCTTTTTGAGACATGTACTTACACATGTGACGCCTGTTGAGGCTAATTTTTTATGCCTTTAGGCGATAAGTTTATTCATGTATGAGATGCATGTTTTATAGTTTATGAGAGTTGAACTGTGGGGATCTTTTATCCAAATGTTGTACATTTTTGTTATCAACTGTGAAACTTATTTTCTTAAATGGGCGTTTTGGTGGGCTTTCGCGTGACCCGGATGTTTGGGGCGTGACAAATGTGAATGAAAGGAATGAGTTAAAAATGGACATTTGTGTGTGTGGGTGTGTGTGTGTAAGCGAAAAATGACTTGGTGAAACTTATATTTGTTTTTATCTCAGTTATACCCATCACACCTCACAAATCATGCATTACACTGTTATTAGTCTTATTCTACGAGTTTTGACTCAGGTTGTATGTATCCAATATTTTACAGGGTTTAATAAAAGAAGAGCAAGCAAAGGTTGGGATCTTGAAGAATGTTTTGGAAGAAAGGAACACTTTTATTATGTAATCATATATATATATATATATATAAATCTCATGTATTTGCTTCAAGATATTATGTGGTGAAACTTTATGAAAACTATGAGAATTATTTGGATGAATGTAGCTATCAGCGAATCTAGTAATATTCATGTATGATTTAATGCTCGTGGAAGTGAATGCAATAGTAATGAAATGATGCTTATGAGTCATTATGTAATTTAATTTTGTATAGCTAGTAAACCGCTTAAATTGTGAATGGGTATGAGATCTGGCAGTGCCTGAGTATATATATTTTGTTTTGAGTTTAACAAAAAAAATTTGAGTAATCCGAAAAACAGAGGAGACTGCCGAATTTTTTTTTTTTTGCATTATGCTTAGAATATTTTTGAAGTTTGGAAATGAATTTCTTTTAAACCAAATCAAATCCTAGTGTTTTCTTTAAAGAAAGTTCTAACCATAAAATTTGGTTTCGTAGAAAGGAGTCCTCTCGGTTATTTTGTAAAGGTGAGTTATCAAGTGGGGTTCACGTGCCTCGGGTCAAGGACGTAACAGAATGGTATCAGAGCTCTAGGTTCGAATACCTATGAGCCGTGGGTAACGATTTCTTTCACATGTAAATTGTTTGATTGGTATAGGCATCACTACACGGCATGTATTGTATGTTCGCATGGGTTTGCGGATGAATTGATCTGCGTGTGCTACGTGTTTATGTGGGTATGGGGGATGAACAAGGGGAATGATGTGGCTTGCCACCGGGCGTCTGGTCGACTATTTTGGGGTTCGAAATAGAAAAGTATTTGGTCGACGTTTTTTTTATGAGAAATCTAGATTAGTTACTCTAATTGGCGTGTCATTCCTAACAGTTCTCCTCGGTATGTATTGGGTTAATGATGTGATGTGTCTGATTATGATTAGTATGTTTATATGATTACACTGTGTTAAAATTTATAAGATGAAAAGGTTAAATTGAACGCTAATCTTAATGGATCTCGTAACCTTTCCTAGTCGGCGATTAAGTCTCTAAGGCTAGAGTAAGAATGTGGGTGAGGTTATGGTATTGGTCGAGATTGATTGTTAAAGACTTGAACTTATGAGTTAAGAATTAATCATTTTAATGTGTAGAACGACAATTACACCTTGGCATTAGTAGAGCATGGAAAATAGATGTTTTGTTTGTTTATTGATAAATTTTGTTCTTAAGCAGTGTATTTAGAGATGCAATAGACAAAGAAATAATTGTTTATCCATTTAGAGGTTTGGTAGGGCCTGAAACTTTATTCACATATTGTATGGTTGTCATTTGTGATGTAGTTATCTGTTATGATGGCATTGTAAGGAATGTATGTGTGACACCCCGACTATTGGGAGCATCTAGAGCGACAATTAATTAATAAGGTTGCAAAATTTAAATAACGACAATACCCATGCATGCCAAAAATCGAAATACGTAGAGTTAAATAGTACAGACCCAAATAAAAATCTTTCCGAAGTACATTGAACAATACAAGAAATAGGTAGATAACCGCAGAACTAGTATTACGTGGTCGAGGAAGGTATGGGATGAAAGCGTGAAACTCTTAATCAAGGCTCTATGTCAGTGTTAATGTACTCGTCAATAAGCTCTTCTAGCTCTTCAAAACCTGGCATGGAATGCTAGAGAAATTCACACCAACATGCAAATACTTCTCATGTAACCGGTCAAAACATAACAGATAAAATAGCAGGTTAATCATGACAGTAATTATGATGAGAAATGATGCAACCAATTTAATTTTCTAATTCAATTAAAACTTAAGTTATTCTAGGTTCTCCCGCCCCGAGGGAACCATCCTTAACCTCATGATCCCTATCACGCTGACCAAGTCTACCAACCGACAATGAGCGTTCCTTAAGCCGGGGGATGACTACGTAGCGGACTAAGTGTCCAGTCGAGTCATCACTAACAGCAAGGGTGTGGACAAGCCAACACTTCAGGTCCTCGACTCTCAGGTCAAGGCCAAACGCGGGATCGCGAAATCTAACTCCTATTATTACGCCACCCGAACCGCCTTCACCAAAAATATACATCATAAACAATAGGATTCATTTAGCACTTGGGACAAAACCATCCCAAAATAATTCAGGGCATATAGCCAATATCACAATATTCCAATTCCATTAATCATGGTACCAACCCTAAGATTCAATTTTCAATCTCTTTCTTAAAATCTCTTCCTTATTTTACACTCTATGGTTTGTTTATTAGTATTATTATTATTCTTGAGATTGTTGTAGAGATTTCTTTTGAAATATATATATATATATATACATATGCATCAATACTCATATATATATATATTAAATTACTTTTATCTTTTGATTATTATATGCATAAAGAAATTTTTACTTTTATTTTTTGAATATTTTATTGGATTGTAGGGAAAAGATGTAAAATATTATATATAAATATTTTCCTAAATGTATATATTACACATATATATAAAGAATAAAATTAATTTTTAACCACTTTTTTTATTATTTTAAATTGAGGTTAGTGTTGTAGGGATTTAATACTTTGTTAATTATTATATTATTGTAGAGGCTTAATTATTTATTGATTATTATACCTATATTGTAGATGTTGTGGATTTCAAGTCAAAACCTGACTCAATCCAACCCACATGTCCCGTTGGTTTAGAACGTAAACAAGCCACAAACGAATCAAACAAAAACAAGAACGAAAAACAACCAAAGATGCACAACACAGGATTTTACGTGGTTCGGCAATGGTGCCTACGTCCACGAACTCACACTCGTCTTATTGATTTGAGGATTACAAGAGAGGACCAGTTCTCATGAGAGAGAACTACATAAGCATAGAAGAAAGGCTAAGCACACCCCTAAACAGCTACTGCAAAACCCTAGCAGCTTTATAATAGGCACGCCACGGACAGATCGCTCGAGTGGTCTGTCGGGCGGTCATGAACCACCCTCGGTTTCTCTTCCTGCAGACACCACCGCTCGAGCGATCAACCCCAGAATGGGGTTTTTCTTCATTCTCAACAAATATCCTACTTGAAGTAAAACCACTCAAAGCCTTGTCCGATCCTGAAATTCCAAGTTCCGTGTGAGTCAACCGCTTTGTCTTCTAAGCTTGAAGACCAACAGAAGCTTAACTGTCCCTCAGCTTCTCCACTATCACTACCTTTGTGAACATATCTGTAGGATTTTTACTCGTATGAATCTTCTCCAGATTAAACTGCCCCTCTTCCAGTTGAGACTGAACAAAATGATACTTTATATCTATATGCTTGGTCCTTGAATGAAATGCCGAGTTCTTTGCCAAATGTATAGCATTCTGACTGTCGTTGTACAAGTGACACTTGTTCTGACCTCTTCGCAGTTCTTTCAAGAAACCCTTTAGCCAAATTAGCTCTTTACATGCTTCAGTAGCTGCGACATATTCTGCCTCGGTGGTAGAGATTGTTACTATCTTCTGCAATCTGGAAACCCAGCTTACCGCTGTACTACCCAAGGTAAACACATACCCTGTCGTACTCTTCCTGTTGTCAATGTCCCTAGCTAGGTCTGAATCCACGAATCCTTTCAGCTGAATTCCCGAGCCCTCGTAACATAGAGCATATCCCGTGGTGCCTCTGAGATACCTCAGAATCCACTTCACTGCTTCCCAGTGTTCCTTGCCCGAATTTGACATAAATCTGCTCACAACTGCCACTGCATGGGCAGTGTCCGGCCTCGTGCAAGTCATGGCATACATCAAGCTACCTACGGCTAACGGACTTAGCACCTTCCATGTTGAACCGCTGTAGGACTTTTTGAACATACTCCAACTGCGAAAGTTTTTACTTCTGACTCTTTCTGTCCCTGCTGATCCTCATCCCGACTATCTGTTTGGCTTCTCCCAAATCCTTCATAGCAAATTCCTGGGATAGCTGTGCCTTGAGATTTATAATCTTATCCATGCTTGAACCTACAATCAACATGTCATCAACGTATACGAGCTGGCAAACCTCTTGATGTAACAGCAATGACCACCATGGCATCTGATGAACCCTGTATCTGCCATGAAGCTGTCAAACCGCTTATACCATTGCCTAGGTGCCTTCTTCAATCAGTACAGGCTTTTTTTCAGCCTGCATACCATGTCCTCCTTCCCTTTAACTGAATTTTCCTGTGGCTGCCGCATATAGATCTCTTCCTCCAGATCATTGTGGAGAAAAGCTGTCTTGACATCTAGCTGCTCCAGATGCAAGTCTTCTGTAGCCACTATACTCAAAACTGTCCTGATGGTGGATATTTTCACAACTGGTGAAAAAATCTTTGTGTTGTCAAGTCCCGGCTTCTGCTGAAAAGCCTTGACCACCAGCCTCGCCTTGTACCGCCTACTACCATCAGCTTCTTCTTTCAGCCTGTAAACCCACTTGTTCTGCAGTGCTGACTTATCCTTGGGTAACTAAACCAGATCTCAAGTCTTGTTAGATGAAAGAGATTGCATCTCTTCATCCATTGCATGCTCCCACCCGCCCTTTGCCTCTGTCTGCAAAGCCTCTTCAAAGCGTTTCGGCTCACCACTATCTGTCAACAGCAGGTAGTGCAATGAAGGTGAATATCTGACTGTAGGTCTACTTAGTCTGGTAAACCTCCTGATTATGGGAGTCTGTGGCTCTGCCTGTGGAGTTGGCTGTCTGTTCACATCTCGGGGTTCCAAGACTTTGCTAGATGATCCTTCAAACTCAGCATAGTCTGACTCATCTACTGTCTCATCCTTCTGATCCTGTGTATTTTTATACAAAATAGACTCATTAATGACAACATCCATACTCCTTACAACTTTTCTGCTTTCAAGATCTCACAGCCTATAACTATAGCTGTCTGTCCCATACACGACAAACACACATTTTTGAGACATGGGGTCTAACTTCCCCCTATTTTCTGCCTCAACATGCACATAAGCTATGCAACCAAAAATGCGTAACTGGGAAATCTTTAACTCTTTCCCGGTCTAAGCTTCTTCCAGCAAACCACAATTTAGTGCAACTGAAGGCCCCCTGTTAATCAAGTATGCTGCTGTGTTCACTGCGTCTTTCCAGAACTGCTTTGGCAACCCGACATGTAGTCTCATACTCTGGGCACGCTGTATGATCGTCATGTTCATGCGTTCTGTCACTCCGTTTTGTCTCGGCTTCATCGGAACAATCTTTAATCTTCAGATTCTATTAGCTGCACAGTAATCTTCAAATTCCCTACTGCAGTATTCGCCGCCATTATCGGATTTCAGACACTTCAATTTCAGACTTGTCTCATTTTCAACGGATGCCTTCCAGTTCTTAAAAATTCCAAACACGTCTGATTTATTCTTACAAAAGTAAACCCATAATTTCCTCGTAGCATCGTCAATAAAGGTTACAAAATACCTCGAGCCACCGATAGAGGGTACCTGAATGGGACCACATATGTCTGTATGCACCACCTCCAGTTTGTCTAATTTTGGAGTCCTCGCCTGCTTTGTAAAGCTGACCTTTTTTTGCTTCCCGAAGACGCAATCTTCACAGAATTGTAGGTCCACTGACTTCATACCCGGTAGCTTCCCTTTCTATGTTAGAGCTCTCATCCCCTTCTCACTCATGTGACCGAGACGCCTATGCCATGTGCTGCTGTCTCCTTTTGATGCCGCCACTGTTATGCTGCTGTAAGAACCCGAGGATACATATAGTGTACCCTCCTTCTTCCCTCGGGCCAAAACCAATGACCCTTTAGTCATCTTCTAGAAGTCTCCCCCAAATGTCGTCACAATTCCAAATTCTAACAATTGGCCTACTGAGATCAAATTCCTCGTTAGACTTGGCACGTGTCTAACATCCTTCAGCTTTAGTACTGTACAGTTGGCCTGTGTAATCTATACTTCACCCTTCCCAACTATACTGCAAGCTTCGTCGTCTCTCAGATAAACTTTCCCAAAATTTCCCTTCACATACACGTGAAGTATATCCATGCGGGGAGTGGCATGGAATGACGCTCCCAAGTCAATAATCCATGACACAGTTCTACAGTCTAATGCACAAATCAAAGCATCTTTATTTTCCTCATCAGAAACATTAATAGTAGCCTTACCACCTTGATTCGTGTCATCGTGCTGCTTCCTCGGAGCATTACAGCCCCTTTTAATATGACCTTTCTGTCCACAGTTCCAACATCCAGCTGACTTCTCCCGAGTCTGAGATTTGCCCCGTGATTTGGATCTTTGATTTCCTCGGCCCTTCTGATTCTTCCTATCTGTCTTCCTTCCTCTACCATCAGCGTTTAACACTAACCCTGATGATGATCCTTCACCCGCTATTCTGTGGCGTGATTCCTCTCCAAATATAAAACCTGCAACCTCCTTCAACTTCAACTTGGATAAGGAGTTGCTGACTCGATAAGGAGTTGCTGACTCGATAACCAGGCCACTACAGCTTTCTGGTAAACTAAACAGGAGAGCCAGGGCTCTGACCTCATCATCAAAATTGATCCCAACTGACTCCAATTGGTTTACAATTGAGTTGAACTCGTTGAGATGCTCTGCTATAATGGCATCGTCCGCCATCCTCAGATTGAATAGCCTCTTCATCAGGTATAGCTTATTTGATGCTGAGGGCTGATCATACATCTTTTCCAACGCCGCCAATAACCCTGCCGTCGTCTTCTCTTTTGCGATATTGGAGAACACCGACGATGCGAGACTAAGTCGCATGGTCCCCAAAGCTTTTTGATCTAATATCTCCCACTCGGTCTGCATCATCTTCTCCTGTTTCTCTCCAAACAGAGGTGCAAACAGATCCTTCTGATATAAAACGTCCTCGAGCTGCATCCTCCAAAAGGAAAAGTTCGATCCGTTGAACTTCTCGATCTTGATCTTACTGTCGTCTGCCATGTTGTGTTCTCTAACCTCTGAACCTTGCTCTAATACCAGTTGTTGTGGATTTCAAGTCAAAACCTGACTTAATTTAACCCACACGCCCTATTGGTTTAGAACGTAAACAAGCCACAAACGAATCAAACAAGAACAATAATGAAAAACAACCAAAGATGCACAACACAAGATTTTACGTGGTTCGGCAATGGTGCTTACGTCCACGGACTCACACTCGTCTTATTGATTTGAGGATTACAAGAAAGGACCAGTTCTCTTGAGAGAGAACTACAGAAGCATAGAAGAAAGACTAAGCACACCCCTAAACAGCTGCTGCAAAACCCTAGCAGCTTTATAATAGGCACGCCTCAGACAGACCGCTCGAGCAGTCTGTCGGGCGGTCATGAACTACCCTCGGTTTCTCCTACTGCAGACATCACCGCTCGTGCGGTGAAAAGACCACTTGAGCGGTCAACCCCAGAATGGGGTTTTTCTTCACTCTCAACAGTAGATTCTTTTATTACATGTATATAGATATTTGTGTATATAATAAGCTTGTGTTGGAGATTGTGATTGTGTGTTGTAGAAATTTGACATTATTGATTGTGTTGTAGAGATTTTTTTATATATATACTTGTATATATAAAACTTTGTTGGAGGATGTGTGTGAGTTGGTGGTAGGATTATTATTTTTGTAATTTAACATTTTATATACTATTATTATTTTAAACTTTATGATTGTTATTATTTTTAATATTTATTATTTGGCTATTTCTTTATCCTCTATTATTCTTATTATTTAATACTATTTTATTATTTTGTTGCAAGTCTTGAAAATATAATTATCTTTTCCTTGAAAGTTAAAATTTTATTTAATTTCATTTGAGATATTGTATTTTATCTTATTAAAATAAAGTTGGCACATACTCTTAGGTGGTCTTACACATATGACATATATGTATTTAGCATATATATATATATATATATTAATTACTGTTGGTTGTAGAGAATTATGAGTGAAAAATATCTCAGGAACTTTTGTGAAATTTTAAAGACGTGAGGGACTAGTATGTAATTATTGATACTAAGAGTTTTAGGAACTCTTGGGTGTAATTTGAATGAGAATTTAAGTGTCTTCTTACGGCAATGATATCTTTCTATGAACTTTGGTGTCTTAGGATGAAAGTATAGTTATCTTAAAGACTTTTGGTCGAAATGTGATTATTGGAAGTCAAGAGGTTTAGGCCTTTGAGTATAATTTTTTTTTCACGTTGGAGCTCGGGTTTTATTTTCTTATTCTTTGGATTTGGTAGTCTGGTTTTGCTGTAATAGGACAACGCATATAGATTGTTGGGCTTGAAAGGTTAGGAGACCAGGTCAGCATTTCTTAAGAAGTGTTTGGGGCTCGGGGTTTCATTTCTAAGTTTAACTCTTTAGGGTTTTGAGTGAGTGTTCTTAGGGTAACTTAATGATGTTCGAGGTTAGAGGGTTGCCTTTTTGTTTTAGGGTTTTTGATTCTCGAGGTCCGATTCTTAGGTTTTGATCATGTTAAGATTTTAATCTTACTATGACCTAAAATCCTATCGGTTTACCGTCACTAATTATATGGTTTTGAACTGGGTCCTTACAGTATGCAACAATTCAATTATTCAAATTGAGTATGGGATTAAGCCAGAAGCTAAGAGTTTCTTCATCGTTAGTCAACCAGTTGGTGCATTGGTTGTGATTGCACAATGAGTTTCAAAAATGAATTTTTGACTGTCTGGTAGTATTATATTTGAATGACTGTGATCGACAAAGAAAGTATTATCGAGAAAATGTTGAGGATATTGCTGTTGAGTTCTTGGTTGAGTATAATAGATGGAAAGCAGTGCATGAAAGTTCTGAAATTGATATTAACCTTTCTGGTCGTGTTCATATAAAAAATGCACCATTTCTAGACCTGAATATATGTATGCAAGAGATTTATGAGAAATACTAAGGGACTATTGATTCGATTTGAAAAAAAATGGTAGTCATTTATTCAAAGAAATAAAGTTATCTATTAGTGAAAAGTACTCTTTTGGACAACCTTGTGGTCAAGACATGCCTGAAGTTCTTTTGAGATGACCTTAGCAACAATCAGTTAAAGGAGAATAAAGTTATGTGTGCTTTGATTTACTGAGATAGTCCATAGTATGTATTTGAGTTAAGAATGAACTAGTTTGTGAGAGTACTAATGGGAATCTTAGTCTATGTGAGCGAGAGTAAAGAATATTTGAAACTAATCTTAGTCTATGTGCTTTGATTTACTGAGATAGTCCATAGTATGTATTTGAGTTAAGAATACAACCCCTGTTCTTCCTCTTCTTTCCCTCGTTCGGCCATGGAAGGAGCTTCAAGCTCCGATGCCCTCTCTTCTTCAGAGATCAACGAAATTTCTTACAAAACTGGATGACGCAAGCATCAAATCTAGCAACACGCTGGGAGAGCTTCGAGTTCAAACCACTTAGGAGCCAAATTGGAGAGGGCCGAGGCAAGGGTTTTTGAATTTGGGGCTTTAGGTGTTTTTTGCTTCCACCAGGTAGGATTTAGACTCATTTCAGTGGTTTGCTTTGATTTGAGTTGATTTTGGTTAATACACCTATGCAACCCTAATAATTTAAGTGATTAAGCAAAATTTTACGTTATCGGTAAAATGTTGGGGTTAAATTTTATAGTAATTGTTTAGTCTATGGGAAATTCGAACATAGAAGTGGAAATTCAGAATTAGAACATAGAAGTGGTGACTATGGTGGCTTTATTAAACAATTGGTGGATTAGAAAATTGGAGTCATGGGTTAACTTGAGATTGAGAGGATTTTCATAAAAATCTAATTAACTGATGTGTAATTGATTTAAATTGTGACTACTGGATAAGAAGTTAAAATGTGGGACATGTAATGAGAGGTTTTTTAACTATGTAGCTTATTCGTTTATGAATTGAAGATTAAGTTCAAGCTTCGTTGGCAAGATTTGGTACCTAATATGTACGCACCTTAAGTTAACGGTTTGGCTTTATTTAAAATCATATAATAAAATTTTGAGAAATGTTACGAGTTCAAGTTAATTGTGATTTGCGAATTAACTTTAGAGTTCAATGACAAGGTTTGAGTGATTTAACAAAATCCTAATGAGATCATGAAGTGTTTGATTTAGTTTCATATTAGTTTAACGAGATTCAACTAAGTCAATGTTAGATTTAATTAATGAGTTAGCAAAGGTAAAAATGGGACTAATTCAAGAATTACCACCAAAGGATTTGAGTTTTAAATTAAGGTTTGTTTTGGATTGTACAAAACGACTAAAACTAAACCCAACCATGAGGAATTAATGAATGTATAAATTGCGAGTAGAGGATGTGGTCTATCTTAAAGATATGAGAACCGTTGCATAGACACCAAAGTCGGCATTATAGTAAAGCATGTAATTCATAAAAGTTAAGCCAATTTGTGGATTCAAATCTTACTAAGGGTGATGTACCAATTTCATAAAAGAAGAGATTAACTTACATTGTGAGTTTTATTAAGTGAATTGATTGTGATCATATTTACTCTTTCGTATTTATCAATGAATTGTAACTTAAATTATTTGAAATTAGAGCATTTGGATAGTATGGTTAGTTCATGTATTTTGGGTTAAATTCTTGAACTTGAAATAAACAAATAAGCTATACATTCTTATTTATGGCGAAAATGGTTATTTATAAATCAAAATTCACATTTCTATGTTGGTGTGAGCAAATGTGATAAATGTAGGGTAAATTTAAGAAATTAGTTAAATGACACATTAGAGTTTAACTTAAAAGTGAAAGGAAATTCATGAAAACATATTTGATATGTATGGATTTGACCTAGAAGAGGAACCATGTTTTGATTAAATAATGAGATATATAATGCTTGAAGATGCGATTGGAAAAAAATCAATGATGGAAACCAATTGTGAATGTGGATATTATAAGAGCAAGTGAAATTTGGGAATTTATTTTTGAGGTTGATTA
>JAULJZ010000018.1:325078-343615 GCA_032270985.1 Heliamphora pulchella | reverse complement strand
CATCCAACTGCTCCAGAAACAGATCCTCTGCAGCTACAATTCCCAGCACTGTTCTGATCGTTGTCAACTTCACAACCAGGGAGAAAATTTCAGTGAAGTCAATTCCTTCATTCTGCTGAAAACCCTTGACAACTAACCTTGTCTTGTAGCGCCTGCTACCTTCATGTTCTTCCTTCACTCTGTAGACCCATTTGTTGTGCAAAGCCTTCTTTCCAGCAGGCAATCTAGTCTGCTCCCATGTCTGGTTTGTCAGCAGAAAATCCATCTCATCTTTCATTGTTGACTCCCACTTCAACGAACTCTCGGTCTGTTTGGCTTCTGCATAACTTTCTGGCTCACCACTGTTAGTGAGCAGAATATAGAACAGGGACGGTGAAAACCGCTGTGGCGGTCTGGTACTCCTGGAAGGCCTCCTGACTACAGTTACTGGCGTACTGTGTTCCACATGTGGATTCACGTTCTCTTTGTCTCCCTCATCCTCATTTTGTTTGGCTCCCTCAGAAATGTCATCCAGGTCAATGAACTTGGATTTCTTCGTCTCTGGCAACACACTGTCTGTCTCAGCCTTTGACTTATCTTTGTACAGCACATGTTCATTGAACACCACATTCCTGCTTCTGATGATCTTTCGGTTCTTATCATCCTAACATCGATAGCCAAACTCGTCATCACCATATCCAATAAAATAACAGACTTTTGACTTTGATTGCAATTTGCTTCTAGCCTCAGCATCAACATGAACATAGGACGTGCAACTAAAGACTCTCAGAAATGATAAATTTACCTCCTTTCTGCTCCAAACCTCCTCTGGAATTCTGAATCCCAATGGTACTGACGGTCCCCGATTCAGAAGGTAGGCTGCTGTGTTCACTGCATTAGCCCAAAAGCAATCGGGTAGCCCAGAATGCAGTCTCATGTTTCTGGCTCTCATTCAGTATCTGGTTCATCGGCTCAGCCACGCCATTCTGCTGTGGCATTCCTGGAATGGTCTTCTCCCACCTGATTCCACTAGCTACGCAAAAATCTCTGAATCTCCCGTCTGTGTATTCACCTCCATTGTCTGACTTCAGACACTTTAGCTTCAATCCGGTCTCAGTCTCAACTAGAGCCTTCCACTTAAAAGTATCTAACACATCAGACTTGTGCTTTAGAAAGTAGACCCATACCTTCCTGTTGAAGTCATCAATGAATGTCACGTAATACCGCGAGCCTCCAAGAGATGCAACTGGGGAAAGACCCCACAAATCTGTGCGTACCAACTCTAGCCTGTTTGGCTTTGGTGTCCTGCCACCTTTCAGAAAGCTAACCTTCCTCTGCTTTTCGAAGATGCAACCCTCACACAAATCAAATTTCACAGACTTCAAATCCAGCAACTTGCCCTTTGAATGCAGAATTTTCATCCATTTCTCGCTCATGTGCCCCAGCTTCTATACCATAGGCTCGTGTCTGAACCGTTGTCTGCCAATGCCACTGTATCATTTGTACTAGTAGTTATGTACAAGGTACCTGTCTTCGTTCCTCAAGCCACTACCATAACTCCTTTAGTAACTTTTCACGTGCCACCAACAAAGGTCACTGAATGACCTTCAGCATCTAACTGTTCAACTGAAACTAAATTTATCATCAGTTTAGGTACATATCGTATCTTCTGTATCTTCCACACTAACCCGTTCGGCATTTTGATTCTGACGTCGCTTGTACCCACGATATCTAAAGCCTCTCCGTCTGCCAAATATACCTTTCCGAAGTTATCGACAATATAATTTTCCATAATCTCTTGGTGTGCCGTCGTATGAAAGGATACTCCTAAATCCAATACCCAAGAATCAATAGGGCTATCGACCGATAGGAGTAAGGCCTCCTGGACATTCTCTGTCACAACATTGGCTAACTCACCGTCAACCTTCTTCTTCTGCTCCCTACAGTTTTTCTTGATATGGTCAGTCTTACCACAACCCCAGCATTCAATATGTCGTCCCAACCTGAACTTGTTTCTGCTTCTTCTGGACTTAGACCTGTCCCTATTCTGATTCCTGTCATTACCTCTACCTCTACCTCGTGCTTCAACATTTAATGCCGTACCGACATTCGACCCCGAATCAGATACCTCACCTGAATACCTCATGCGAACCTCTTCGCTCAATATCAAATCTCTGACATCGTCATACTTCAATTTGTTCTTACCGACAAAGTTATTCACTGTCGTTCTCATAGCCTCACAACTGTTTGACAGTGAGGCCAATACAATCAAGGCCCTGACTTCATCATCAAAATTAATATCCACTAAAGATAGTTGATTCATAATGGTATTGAATTCGTTTAAGTGTTGTGCAACGGGTGTACCCTCAGCCATTTTTAGGTTAAAGAGTTTCTTCATGATGTGTACCTTATTGTTTGCTGACGGCGTCTCATACACACTTGACAGTGCCGCCATCATATCCGCCGTAGTCTTCCCCTTGATTACGTTGTGCGCTACCAACCGGGACAACGTTAATCTGATGACTCCCAGCACCTGTCTGTCAAGCAACGCCAAATCCTCATCCTTTATGCCATCTGGTTTGGATCCCAAGAGCAGCAAGTGTAGTTTCTTCCTATACAAATAGTCTTCTATCTGCATCCTCCAATAACCGAAGTCCAAACCATCGAACTTCTCGATTCCTGTCAAATTGCCTTCTTCTGCCATGTGTGGTCGTTAACCTCCTAACCCAAAGTTCTGATACCAGTTGTTGGGGATTAGAACGCGATCACTAATTCCACCCAAGATCAATAACGATCACACCAATCACGGAATAATCACGAAGAAGAGAGAAAGAGATAAGCCAAGCACAAACACAAGGTTTACATGGTTCGGCAATCTGTGCCTACGTCCACGGGATTGCACACTTTCACTATATGATTGGAGGTTACAAAGGAGAAAAAGTTCTTAGGAGATAAAATAAAAGAATAACAGAAGAAAACACTACAACACACTGGCGGCCGCAAACCCTAGCAGCTTTATAACAGGCAATCCTTTTTAGACCGATTGATCGGTCTATCAAGCAGTCTTTCACTGCTCTCTGTTTCTCGCCTACAGACACCACCGATCGATTGGTCTCACCACCGATCGATCAGTCTATCATGAAAATTGATTTTTTTTCACATCGGCTCAACATGATTAACTGGTGTTCCGTGTATGATTAACTCCCCTATCTTCTCTTGCCCATCCAAGAGATGCCTGCCTGGAGCCCAAGCCCATATCCCAGTCCATTGCTATTCAGGAATCATTAGTATGTTTCAGCATTAAATCTTGAGCTTAAAATGAATTGTTAACCGCATACATTTAGCACGGGCCCAAGTCTCATCCCTTGTAGTGGTCGGGTATGATTTAGTTAACAAAGATCTCGCTGCAGAAAGGAAAAGTTCGAAAAAAAATATTGCGTAAAACATAATGTTTAAAACAAAGCAAAAGCAGTATGCAAGCACAAACAGTTTGAGTTTTTATGGACGACTCATTGTAATTAGCTATATCAAGTGTTATGCCACAAGCTGATGTAGCTGGCTTGAAAGAAAACCCGAATAAACTCAGATCAAATGCCCAGAAGATGAAAAAAATCTGACTTTGTTCAGCAATCTGCAATTTCCAGTATGTAATGGTTCAAATCTGTGACCTCTGACCTCCATAAGAAGCCCTATGAAGTATAGAATGAACCAAAGCAAAAGAAGGCATATATATATATATATATATATATATATATATAGACTGAATGTTATTATCTCCAAAAACTTCCTTAAATCAATTATTACAACTGATTTTTGTAATGGTCCACTACAATTGGCCCTTTAATGCTAATATGTAAGCTACTTTTACTTAAAGAAATCCCATATCCACTAAATAAATCATTTCATAAAAATTAAAAAAATAAGAAAACCGTAAACACAACTCAATTCTGCACTTAATTGGGAAAGAATTAGGATCAAATCAACTCAACCCCCTATTAACCTCTCTTGGGATGCTACTCGTCTGCCTTTCCCTAAAGAAATCCCATACCCACTAAATAAATCATTTCATAAAAAACTAAAAAATAAGAAAACCATAAACACAACTCAATTCTGCACTTAATTGGGAAAGAACTAGGATCAAATCAACTCAACCCCCTATTAACCTCTCTTGGGAAGCTAATCATCTGTCTTTCCCTAAAAAAATTAACATTGAATTCTTATGGCATCATGAACTCTGTGGTTTCTCTTGTCCATTGTATTCAGTATTTTGGTCATCTGCGGAACTTCGGCTGGATTGAGAATATGTGGCTGGCTGGCTGGTCAGTGTTAGTTGTTTTTATGGTTGCATGTGTGCATTACAATGGTGATACTGGATCTACCCTCCCCTTCTAGCTTTTTTTTCTCTTCTATGAATTCATAATGCTTCCAAAATATAGGAAACATTCTCATTAGTTCATAAGTTGTGTTGTATGAGACTTTTGGTATTTTATATAAAATGTTGAAATTTCTGGAGTTGAACTGATCATGAAACCCTAACTCAATTGGTTGGGGTTTCACATGATGTTGGCATTAGACTATCCATAGTTATGTTGTTTTCTACGGTTTTGGACATTTTCAAATTTGTTCTTGGCTTCTTGTGGGCATCCTAAATGTCCTAATGAACAAGTGGATCTGATTGTGATAGTCACTTTATGTCAATTGATTTCTGAAATATCGTCTTGATTTACGAAAAGCTTTTTAATTGGTATTTACATCAACACCGGGGCATTATGTGGTGATAAAAGTACGTACGTATTTATCAGATGAGATAGCATTCATTAGTTTGGATCTCAACATACTTACCTTGTTTATGAATTTAAATCATTCAGCGGTTGTTTTCACGTCTTCTTCATGTGTGAAACACTTTGCTTTCATTCAGTGGCAGGTAATGAGTTTGTAAGGGATCCCGTTACATTCTCCAACCAATCTAATACCTTTGGGGAAGGGTTTGATAATTTCCCTCCTCGCTCCAATAAAGGTTTTCTTCTCTTCACTTTCTAAAGAATAAAAGAAAGAAAACCAATAAATAGAATAACCCTTTTAATCCTGGCCACCGTTGGTTGTGCAGCAAAGGATTTTTCTTCAGCAGTTGTTGATGTTGACGCCGAAGTAACAGATATCGACTGAAGCTTTTGCTTGTGACACCCTGGCATACGGTAAGAATCACTGTACCTACATGACCAGTATTCCCTCAAGTCAAAATTCTGTTGCCAATGTGCTGGCTCAATTAGCGGTTTCGATCGAGGGTGTCCCAGGTATGGATGGAAGAAGGTCCTTCTAATGCCATGCTTTTGGCCCTGGTTGATGCAAGTTTTTTGGTGTTTTTTTGGTTTTGGCCATCAGGCTTGTGTTGGTTTGATTACTTTATGATTATCAAAAACAAAAACAAAAACAAAAAAGTCCTAGCATCACGGATAACTATATCACAGGAGAAATTTATGAGAAGAACATGTTTCTATCATTGTTATTCATTAATGAACATGGGCCATAGACACAGCAATATTTCATTTTTTTAGTGAACATTGGCCATAGAAGAACATGTTTCATGTTTCATGTTTCATGTTTCATTCATTTTTTTATTTTTATTTTTATTTATTAACAGAATGCTTTTCATGCTACTTTTTGTTTAACTCAAAAAATTAGGGGAAAGTTTGTGAGAACTCGATGTTTCAATGATTGTTGTTCTTGAATGCACATGGGCATAGAGGCACTTGTTGGCAGCCATAGAAGAAGAAGAAAGTTTGTAAAGCAGTATATTAGATACACCATCGTCATGGATGATCTGTGATAAAGTCATCCTCAGACGATGTTGCTAGATGAAATGGAACTGTACATCAGAACTGGTCAGAAAAGCCTACTTGTACAAGTAACACTAAATCCTTCAAAACGCTTAGCAAAAATGGGAATTTTGCATTCCAGAATATTATTACCATACATGTCTAAACAAGAAGTTGGAGAAGAACTTTACTATATCCAAATAAATTGTCTCTGAAGTCGAGTTAAAATGGGATAAAAGGTGGGAAGAAAGGATTACCTTAGATTCTTGTGTGAAGTATAGTAAGGTAACCTAGGTTTTAGAGAGAACCCTTGCCATTATGAGCATAGAATTGCATACCCCGTGAATCGCACTTTCCTGTTGTGTAATACATTCTCAAATCTTAAAAATTGATCCCTTTTCTTTTGCTGATGGCATCAAAGTTATATAAATTTCATCTTCTTTATCTCTCTTATAACTTATATTACTTCTTTTCCTTTTTTTTTTTTTTCAGATGTCATGTATAGCCTGTATTCCAAATGTCTCAGACAAATAGCCTGTGATCCCGATTCATTGTTCTTCTCTCAAAATGGACACAGCACTGGAATCAACAAGACACACATGATGGAGAGAGGAACTGTGAGCATATTGGGTCTGCAATTATGATATTTTTGATGAAATTTTCTTTTTTCAGAATACCTCTGTATAGTAGTTGATAACAAAATTCCCATATCATTTTCTGTGGATCTCTTGTTCCTATATATTTGTTTGGATTGTAGGCAAGATTGAGACAGTTTTTTTGTTTTTTTGTTTTTTTGATAATTCGGTGTTTAGGCCAATTTGCGCGCATTTCGACTAATTCCAGTGGTGTGAAGTTAACAGCCGGGCAAATCTTCAGTGGTCCTGATAGGATTTGAGCCAGTAATTATTAGGGAGCAAACCCAAGGCTTGACCAGTTGTGCCACCCCTCATGTTAAGATTGAGACAATTTTGAGTTATAACAAAGTCTTGATTCCATGATATTATAGTGAATCAGTGACATTGCACAACCATTTTGTAAAATGAGATTTTCAGTTCCTTTTTGTCTTGAAATACTCCTCTGTACATTGGACCTTTAATGCTTTCCATATTTGGTTAAATTGAAATAAAGTATAACATAAGAGTGAGAGATTATATTATCCATTCGAATTATATTTCTTCCTTGTCCAACTGTTAAAAATAATTTTTAACTTTTATTTTATACTTTATTCTACTTAGGTCATGTTTATTTTTCGGAATAGAATAAAATAAAATAAAATAAAGATAAATAAGTAATAGTTAGATTTTATATATTCTTTTAATATCATATGATAATGAATGAAATCATATATATCGTAGTATTACTTGTATCATATTTGATTATAGTAGAAAAAAGTATAGAACAAATGTTAAATATTTATTTTTAATCGTTAGATAAAAATAGTATATAATATGAAGAGAAATAAAATATAAAATAAGAATGTGTTGGCTAGTTCCAGTGGTCAGGAGTTGTCTTGCCCCGCATATCCCTTAAGATTCAAACCCTGGTCCCTTTTCCCACTTTCTCACTTAACTATCTAAAAACAAAAATATAAAATAAGAGTGAGATTATTATATTATCCATTCGAATTATATTTCTTCTTCATGCAATGGTTAAAACTTATACATTCTTTTAATACTATATGATAGTGGATGAAATTATATATATTGTTATATTATTTGTATCATATTTGATTAAAGTAGAATAAAATATAGAATAAGTGTTCTACATTTTTTAGAATTATTTGTTTTCCTTTCAGATTATATTTTCTTTTTATATTTCCAAAAATATCAAATAATCAGGTTCCTATATAAGAGATTAATAGTTATATCCGTCGGATCAAATGCAAAACTAAGCAATTCAGTGCAACAAGTTTTTAAAATGTAAATTCTACATGTTCTTTAGCAATTTGGTGGGATAAATTTAAAAATGTAAATTCTACATCTTCTTTTTTCAGTCTCGTCTCCCTTTAATCCGGCAAAGCAAACGTGTTGGTTAAAAATTTGAGAGGGAACTTGCTGGTTGAAAGAGTATAAAAGCAAATTAAAAATAAAATATTTTTTAAAATTAAAATAAATTGAAAGAAGCTAATAATACCATGGTGTATTTCGATTGCTCTTATCGAGATAAAATAAAAAGTAAAAAAAAATAAAACAAAATATGAAGAAAATATTGAAAAAGACAAAGCTAAAGGCTACAAATTTATTCCAGACGCCCCATTTGAGATAATTGCTTATTTAATTATTTTATTTAGCTTTTTTTTTTATACTGAGTTTTTTTCATTGTTTAGTTAAATAATTATAATTTTCAAGTCGAAAAAAATTAAAACATTTGATAAAATATAAAAAGTTCAAAAAAAAAATCAAAATAAGCCAATAAATAAAATTTTATGTTGTTTGCTTTGCTTTTAGTGCACTTTTTTAATCTAAAAGACAAAAAATAAATTTACTTTTTTAGTTCATCTCATCGAGACGATTCAAAAAAATAGAAAAAATAAAAAATTGAAGTCAAAAGATCAAAAAAGTTTTAATGAAAAAAACAAAAAATAAGCAAAATTAACAAAATGATTCAAAATGATAAGAAGGGGAAGTCCAAGATAAAGGTCTGTAACATAAATAACTCATTCCAAGAGTTCCAATGTACAAAACCACCAAAAAACAGGAGTCATCAACTAAGAACATCATCTTCCCAGTCACTGAAACCAAGCGATCATTTTATTTGAAGTTTTTGAGTAGAAGCAAACCCCAAACCTAGTGCGATCCATCTCCAACTTTCTGCAAAAAGGCCAAGCAAAAGTTAGAGCCAGTCAAAAAAAACACACGAAAAAAAAATGGTTCCTGGTAGGTTTGGAAAAATCGGAATGGCAGTAGACAAATAAAATAAAATTTTTAAAAAAAAGTAAAGAGCTAATGCATCGAAAAAACAAGAAAATTCAATTGATACAAAATGGTCAATATATAGGAACCAGACATCACCGATCAAAACAATCTTCGCAATACATCTTATTTGCTGGGGCCGTGGTTTTTATCCTTAGGGAGTTATCAGTTAGTCAGTTAGGCTTCCACGTAAGTTCTTCTGTTCTTTATTTATTGCTTCAGGTGGTTGATTGTTTTAATTTCCGATAGTTAAATTTAGTGCAAGTTTATTGGAGTTTGGATCTCCACTCATTTCGTTCATTCAGTGCTACTGTGAGGCCTGGCCCACAACAAACGAAGGAGGAATGCTTATTATAGCTCTATTTTAGTAGATTAGACTTTGTAAGTCTAGACTATCTAAGTAGGCTAGAGACCGATGCTCATTTTGCTTCCTCTCTTCCTCCTTCTTCAGTCTTCACCCTCTCTTCCCAAGTTCTATGTTGTTGGGGATCCTTTTGAGCTGTAGTTCTGGGATTGAATTGCAGTCTATCTGATACTAGACAAAATGAAAAAAGAGAAAGTGCAGAGCAAGAGCTCTTGAAGTCTACCCAGACACGCCTATTCAGCCATCTCTAGGCCCAATCTGTACCAATTCTGGGTTTTTTTTTTCAACTTGTTTTAGCAACAAGTCAGACAAATAATGTGTACCTCTTCCTTCTGTTCTTTCTTCCGCGTGAAGAACTTGTAACCCCCAAAGAAGAGTGAGCCCCAGCCAGCTAGAGAAACAATCACAAACTGCAAAAGGAAAAAATGTCAAGACGGGTATGAGATTTACTATATGCCATTGTTAGAAGGTCCAAGCATACCGAATGCAGCAAATAAAGATAAAGGGGTGAAGAATAGAAGAATGTTGGAAATGCTCTAGCTAATGACAGCAGCACCAACACATCAAATAATAAAAGAGACACAGAGTTGCCAAAGATTAAAGCATATAAAATATCTTCAACGATATTAAATCTAATAAGAATGAGACTGTATTGGAACATTCCACCTACTGAATCACAAGGAAATAAACATCAATATCCCAGTACTATCACTGATCTACCAGGATCTTCCGTTGGAAAATATAGGAGCTATTTATCACAAAATTTGGAAATATAGGACTTCAAGATGACATCAATACATGCAAGAACACTGTACTCAACACTTTGAAAAGTATGCATTATATGGTTCAATGCTTGCATTTCAAATAGATTAACAGATGACTGAAATCTTTTCAAGATTCAATTTCATATTAATGTAAACATCAGTATGAAGCATCTCAATCTGGAAGAGAATGGAATGAATGGTCAGAATGTGCGGATTAATTTGACTAAAGGTATTAGTGAAGGATTGTAAGCTTACATGCAAGCTTTTATTACTGAGTAGATAGATGTAAAAAGAATACCACCCCAAATTCCTAACTTGAATTCAAATGCATGGATTCAGATGTACATTTTCACAAGATAAAACTGAAACCTACTGAAATAATTTGAGAGTTAAAATGCATAAAAGACCTTTCACTTTGTTGATCTTAAGGGATTTGGGTTGACTTAGATCTGAACCCAAGTTGGATATTGTCTTGGACGTTGATATGAAACACAACAAAACGAAGAAATACAAAGCACTGAGGTTCAAACTATCTGCAAACAAATGCCAACTAAGGTTATCGGTAGCATCTTTCTTTGAAACGATAGATAGCAGATAATCCGCTATACAAATACCATGCAACATGACAAAACAACGCATGTGACACCAAAGACACATTCACAGGATCACATTTAAATCAATTATTAAGTTCTCCAAATATTATCTTGAGCCATCCACTTGGCCCCATGATAGCGGTTTCCAATATAAGCAACAGTCTGGCGATGACATTGAGAATGTAGAGCTTCTAAGGCAAATTTTGCTTAAATGCATATACTATATCCTGCTTGGAACACATCAGAGATTTCGCAATAACTATGTTAAATATGGATCGCAATGTGCAGGGGCATAAAGAGAGGGTACCCATCACAGGCCCCTGTCAGTGTCCCCCTTCCCCCCACACCCCCAAAAAAGGATTGGAGGGGGGGGGGGGAGGGGGGCAAAACCTAGGTAAGAAGTTCTAATAATACTGTAAAAAAAAAAATTGTTCAATGGACAATTTCTTCAACACCTAATAAAAAATTGGCGAATCATACGTCATACGCTCCTCCAACGCTTCCCAACCCTTACTCCTTGCCAAGAAAGCAACAAGTTACACCAGAATTCAAGGTACAAACTGTATCAAGTGTCATCAGAAGGAAAACAAAGAAAAGTAACACTCACGTGCTCTTCTTTCCATTTAGATGGGCTCAGTGGGTCCTCCCAAAAGTTCACCTTCTGTGGTCCATGATGATCTGCAACAATAGCAATGTAAAAATATCACTATCCAGGAAGGAAACACTGATTTTTCCACCTGCAGAATGATCTTATTACTCCATAACCATCCAGTCACCAATACAGCCGTGTTTGCCCTGTTTAGACGATGGGAATTATGAAGGGAAATTGGAATGTAATTGCTTGAAATCAAACACCTAGTGATCTAATACTTAAAAGTAATCATATTCAAACGTTTGGATTAATTCAATAATCTTATCCGAGAACCTTTTTTTAGCAATGTATTAGAGTTCAACATTCCTTTTCTTACTAATTGACCTTGAAATCTAAGATTTGGGAGGAGAGAGCGTGGAGATCAAATTCCTACTTAGGCTCCGTTTGTTTGTAAGTTCTTATTAATTTAGAAATGTGATTCCTGTTTTTATATGTAATCAAGAAATATTTTCCTATCACCGATAGAAAAAAGAATTATTTTCCTATTCTCGCTCATTCCAAACAAAAGAATTATAGAGATTAGGAATCACATTTCAATTCTCCTTCAAGATTACAGTCATCCAAACATAGCCCAAGTTCTATACATATTTCAGATGTCCACAAGTGTAGGCAATATTCCAAAATCAAATTGTTACAAATAAAATTCATCCTTCGCCTGTTTCCAGTTTCATGTTACTTGAGGAAAAAAGACCAAAATTTATAGCACTCTTCCAAATAGGAGAGCGACCATAACCATGGAGAGGATTCCCCACTACCGAGAGACGGAAAATCCATGTCTGTCCAAGACAGGAGTAAAAGAAAATGTTGTTCTAATGCAAGACCCGTGGCCTAACTATCTCCAACCCTTCATCTTTTCTTTCATCAAATTTGAGTACAAATATTGGTTAAAAGCTTTATTTGATAGTACACACTCCAATAGTCTAAAGCAAGTCTCTCATCAAATCTTTTTAAAAATTCCCAACTTATCCCGGAAACCCATTTTATCCATTTTGATGAAAAAAATTGAATGCTCCAATCCTTATCTTTTAAACATTTCAAAAAACCTTCTTAAAAAAATCCTAAAATTATCCCAAAGGCTTCTTTCACCAAATTTAGTGAAAACCTTGTATTTTCCTTGATTTTTTCTTGATTGGTATAGGTTTTATAAAAGGGTTGGAGCTCAATTTTAGCCCATTTTCCATCAAATTGTAACTTGATGAAAAGGAAAAAAAAAATTTAAATGAAGAGTTGGAGACTCTTTCGACTTCTGATCGCAAATCTTCAACGCTACGTTTTGTAAACAGAGAAAATAAAGTCTAAAAAATATCGAGCAGCCACTTATAAACTGAAAAAGCTGGCCCGGACACAGATATCAAAAAAAATGTAGAAATAAACACGCATGTAGAAGCCCTATTGAAGGGATAATCGACATGGATGGTTGGGGCTGCAAGCGAATTGAACCAGAGTTCCAAGTAAATAGAATTACAGACTCGAATGGTTTTATGGAGGAAATAGGGGGAAGATTACCACCGCCACCAGCGAGGCCGCGCCGCTGGATTAGGTTCGCGGCTTGACTAGTCGAAGCCACGGATTTGGAAGAGGAGAGTCGAGCGAGATTCGCAGCTTGACGAGCCGCAGCTGTCCACGCCGCCATAGTATTGCGATCAAAGCTTTGTTTTTCTGGTTCTTGGTGAGAGAGCGAGGGGGGACGAGACTGTGAGGAAGACAACGTCTAGCGGTGAAGTTGCGAAACTACGCGAGTGCGGGAGCGAAGAAGTAAGGTTACAAATCCATTAAAAATACCCATATATTTATGTACAATTTAAATAAATAATCAAATTTTATATAGTTAAAATTCATATAGAATATGCCACGTTATTTATAATTTGATTTAAGTTATTCATTTTAAATTACAGTAAATTTATAAATATGCTTTTTATGAATTTATAATATTCTTTGTGAAGAAATGGATGTATTTAAAGAGCCCATTTGGAATAATTGCTTATTTTAATTTTTTTATTTTAGAAAAAATTTATATTTTGATCAAATTATTATATTTTTTTACAACAATTTAAAAAAATAAATTTTTTTAATTAAAATATAAAAATAAATAAATCAATCAATCAATCAAAATAAACTAATAAATCAAATTATATATTGCTTATTTTCGTTTTTCATAAATCTATTCATTTTTTATCAAAAAAAATATTTTTAAAAATTCTCTCACAATTCAAAAAAAAATAAATTTTTTAGTTTAAAAATCAAAAAAAATAAAATTCTCAAAATTTAATCCAAACAAAACCAAAATATTCACTAAAAAATTACTCTCCACAACCCACGGCAGCTTCTAAATGCACCCCGTCTCCCTTTCTCACTATTTTTTTAGAATTTTTTTTGTTAATTTAAACTTGTTTAGATTTTGATCAAGTAGAATTTGAAAAACAATTTTTTTACAGAATTAAAAATTACTAAAAACGAAAGAAAATATATTTATTTTTAGAAAAAACTCGCTTTTATTTTTCTATTTTTTTGAACAAATAAATTGAATTTGAAGAAAATTATTATAAATAAACATTTTTTTTAAAAAGAAAATTTTTATACATTCCACCAAAAAGTCACCAAAAAGAGTAATTTTCTATGAGATTTTCCCTCTCTGTAATATTAAAAACAAAACTTAAAAATAAAAAAAAAACGAGATTTCTGTTATCACCCATCCACCCCTCACCCCACTCCGGCAATAGCCGTCGCAAATAAACAACTCGAACACTACTATTTAAATTAAAAGGTCTAAAGTATAAAAAATAAATAAATTATTTTGGCTAATCAATTTTTCATGTATAGTTTCCAACACTACAACCTATTTTAACAGTTAGTTCTAATTAGTTCTCTACATCTCTTCTTCTCATTGCAAATTAAACCAATCTAAAAAAGAAAATACAATATGGAGAGTTATGCTCATTAACCAAATATAGCTAGCCAATATGACAATTCCTAAATGGAAAGCCAATTAAATAACTTATTAAAACTTCAAATGTAGCTAGTCAATATGACAATTTCTAAGATAAAGAGACAAAAGTTAAAAATCGCACAATCACTGTACAAAATAGCTAACGTGGGTGTTTAACATTACTAAAATTAATAACTTATAACTCATAACTTGTAACAAAAATTGTGATTGTTAGGTAAATATACTAACTTGTAGCGAAAATAATAATAAAAAATAGTTAAAACTGTCATCAACGAAGTGGACTTGGGCTCAGGATGATCTTCGTACAAACAATACCAACTATGGCTATGCAATCCCCTGCAAACTGAACATGAACAAGCAAAACATACACGAAAACGGAGTTGGGGAAGAAATTATTTATTGTCAATAGCGGTATTATGCCGGTCCTGCCAAGTGGCGCAACAAACAAATATAAATGCACCCTTAAAACAATGTGTCAAATAGCATTAATGCAAATTCAAACTCTCATCTTTAAGAGGTTTTGTTTCTTAACGGTAAGAGAATCTATAGGTAAAAGACAAATTGACACGTTACTTTAATGGCGAATTTATATTGGTTTGCGCCACCAGGGGGAGATTTTCACAATATTTGACCAGTAAATCTTCAACTTCGAGTCTTCAAATTTAAACGTAAAGGTGCAGTTAATGAAATCACAAGCTGATCACAAAGCTATCTATGACATGAGAATTCCATTCGGTCAAAGACCAACATAACCACACGGTGAAAGCATTCTCCAATCACGAACCATACTGTGACTCTCTTAGCAGCATAGATCATCGGGCCGAACCCCTTTTATAGACGGGAACGAATAAAAACCCTTTTTGGATCAGTTTTCAGAGGAGCTGATTCTTTATTGGGGCGGTCATTTGGCAACTCCTTCGAAGGCTCTGAGCCCTTGGCACTCTGGATCGATATCTTATTTTGCCCCTTTATATTGCTCATTTCTTCCTGCATTTTCTCCATCTTTGCTTGCATCTCCCCCATCACAACTGACAGGTCTGGTTTCTTATTCTCATTTGGACCAAGAGATGGGGGTGGATCCTTTAAACCTTTCTTCACAATCTTGTATTCCTGGATTGCACCTGCAGATACTTGAAAATGGGGTGAAAATGAACATACACGATGAGAAGATAGAAGAAGATTTATAGTACCATGTCTGATGGACTCTTCCAAATGAGGAATCCGCGGCCAAAGGCTACTACCACCAGAACAATTGACTGGTCACAAATTCAAAATAATTCCCCCTTTTCAACCTTAAATGCACTATTCCCTTTGCCCTCACAAAACTCAAAAAGTGTGGTTCATCAAATAGGCCTAGTTCAACTTTGATGTCACCAATCCCGCTGGTTATAAAATAGAAGCCAACATCCAACCAAAAGAAAATATAAAAAAAATATATAGATTTTTCCTTTTGAAAGAGATGGGTGCCTTCGGGAACGCAGACATGGATAGTGGACTTTCTGGTGTTGTTTTTTTATTAATATAAAAAATATAGATTTTTCCTCTTGAAAGAGAGTAGTGCCTCCGAAAACGCGGACACAGGTGGTGCATGGCTGTCGTCAGCTCATGCCGTAAGGTGTTGGGTTAAGTCTCGCAACGATCGCAACCCTCATGTTTAGTTTCCATCATTGAGTTTGCAATCCTAAACAGCCTACCAGAAATCTATCAGAACTCCATCCATTAAACTGAGAGATTTTTCAGTGTCGTGCGTGTCATTGCCACCCATGGGATTTGAGCCACATGGTGGTGTGGATTTCACCACTTTTGGCGTGAGTACCAAATAAATGTGTGGTTCAGATCCGTGTGAGGCAATGGATTCCATCTCCTTTTGAGTTGAGAACCAGATCAATGCGTGGTTTAGATCCATGTGTGGCAATGCCTCACATGGCAGTCAATACTTTTTTACCATTAAACCTAAGATTTAAAATAGATAAACGTGTATGCATAAATATATTCCCACCTCACACAATTTGAAGTTGCATTCAATTAAACCATCTATATTTTTGCATGGGAGAAGAGATTTAATGTGTGACACTTGTCTCTCTCCTCTACCACCTACTAGCACTCCTTTCTCTTTTCATTTAAAACTCAAATTTTCTTTTTCTTTATTTTAAACGCAACTTTTTTCTATCTCTTTATTTTAAACTCAACTTTTTTTCTTATTCCCAATCAAAAATATATTTTTAATACATGTGCATGCATACTATCCAAAAAATATAGAGAAATTATATATTTTTGTATATTTTTTTAGTTTAGATATATCTTTTTCGTTGGTTTTGGTTGGAATTAAGAGTAAGCCCAATGAAAATTATTATTGATGTTAGGAATTTGCGGTAAGACAGACTACTTAATTTTCTTACTATGTTGTTACTCTTAATAAATTTTCTTAAAATTATTATTTAGAATTAGTTTTATGATTAAATTATATTCAAAACACCTTTAAGTTCGAGTAATTGCTAGAGGTTTCCACATCCCTGGATAATCAAATTCATGCTGTGAAAAAAAAATTGGGGCACTCAACTCAAGAATGCTGGGCGGTTAACTAAATCATCAGAATTAAAGAAACTAAGGGTTCCAAGGCCTAAACGATTACAAACAGTCTATAGGGAACAAAAAATACTTTGATCAAACAAATTGGATGGAAGATATACGTATAAGCGTGGAGATATAGAATTTGCATCATTGTTGTCTACCTTCTGTGCAAAGCTTACAACTACGAAAGAAAAGTTGATGATTTATGAAAAAGCACTCACAAAATGCCTTTATCTTGTGTTCTCACCCGATCCAAAACTCTTCAAAACCATTATCAAATCATCTCCTAACTAGTTCTACAAAAGAAAAGTTGATGATTTATGAAAAACCACTCACAAAGTGCCTCTATCTTGTGTTCTCTCCCGATCCAAAACTCTTCAAAACCATCGTCAAATCATCTCCTAACCTATCTAACTCCTATTCAATGGAATGCTCACATCTCAACACGCTAGAATAAACCTAGATTTGAATCTTTCAACTACAACAGACTAATGATAACCTCAATCAAGTAGGAACTCAAATACTATTTACAATCAGATAGTTTGTTCGTGATTCTGTTCGGCTACCGAGAGGAAAGTAGCCGAAGTTTTCCCTAACGATTGAATCGAACAATCCAATTCCACAAAAACATAGAGAGTGAGAGAGAGATGAGATGAGAAGACCGACCATTGGCGCCCTTGAGAGACTCATTGACGGCTGATTCAACGGCGAATTTTCCGATGTTCGAAAGAATCTGGCTGATCTTCGCACGGCGATCAGGATCGGGGACGTACTGTTTCAGCGTCTCAGCTCCGTTTGACCAAACGGCCTCGCCGATTTGGGTAACGGTCTTGGCGATGCCCATGGCGTACGAACACTGGCGTTGGCTCGTATCACGAGGTATATCGGAGACGATTCCGTTGAATAGTTCGCCGGCGGTTAATCGGAGCTCTTCCCAAATGCCCTTTCGCTTTCACGGGTAATGCATACGCCTCCCGTAGTATTCATATCGAAGGACTTACTATTGATAATGCGCGGTTTGGAATAATTTTTTATTTGTTTTTTTATTTTAATTATTTTTTTATTATTTAATTAAACTATTATATTTTTAAATTTTGTTATTAAAACAATTTTAAAAAAAATAAAAGATCGATCAAAATATAAAACAAATTAAATTAAAGTAAACTAATAAGTTTAGTCTTATGTTATTTTTTTGTCTTTAGTTAATTCTTTTTATCTTTTAATTAAAATTTTTTATTTTTTTAATTTATTTCATTGGACGATTTAAAAAAAATAAAAACATTAATTAAAGAATTTAGAAAAATTACAAAAGATAAAATTAAATAAAATTTTCAAAATTTAGCTCAAACAAAACCAATATCAAACTTTTTGAAATTATTAATACTATTTTAGCGATGATAATATCGAACTTTTTGATAAAAGAAAATGTTATGAACTTTCTTATAAGTTTAGTATTATTTATGCCATTTAGCATAAAAAAAAATTTGAGATTGCTTTAGTTGCCTTCTTAAAGGGATTTTCTTTTTATCATACACAATATAGTGAAAATTATTATCCAAAATATCAATAACACTTTCAATAATAAAAGTTTACTTGTGTTTTTTTTTTATAAGGCCCTGATTAGCATAGTTTTTTTTGCTAAAAATGTTAAAAAATTAAGATTACTCATTTGGTAAAAAAATTAAAAAATTAAAATATCAAATCAAAATACAAACTCTCAAAAGTATTCTATTTAAATTTCTATTACTTTTAAAATACAATAATGCATTTTATTCATAATTTATTTATTACCACAGTCAACTACATATAATTATTAATATCAAATATATAGAATGATAAAATTGTCAACTTTTAACAAAAAATAAAAAAATTAACTTTTTACCCAAACAATTAATTTCAAAAAAACTAACTTAAAAATTAAGTTACCAAATAACATATT
>JAULJZ010000018.1:312619-322619 GCA_032270985.1 Heliamphora pulchella | reverse complement strand
TTATATGATTGTTTCTTGTTGATTTGGTACCATAATTTAATTGAAGTGAATAAATTTTGAACCATAATTATTCAGCATTTAACAGTTCGTAATGAAAAGCTGATTTTTATGTGGAATTGAATCCCATTCTCTTCAACCTCTAGCTTGTAATGAGGGCCATGGGAAGTTCTTGGAAACCATTTGACAAACTAGGAAACCCCTCTGAAAATATGTATTTTCAGAACGGGGGCTTGGAAAATTTAATAAACTAATAGAATATGGGTTGATACATTAGTAATGTTTCTAGTAAAGTTCAATTTGACTTGTCCCCTTCCATAACACTAATTCAAGGAAGATTTATACTGCTACTCTATTTGGATCTAGCTAGTTTCCAGTTGCTACAGAAGTTCGATAATTTCAGAGCGTTTAATGGAAATATATTACATCATGATTGACTGATTGATTATATTCCCTTTGTTTTATTTAAAATTAGGTACCATAATTGGTTTTCTTCTTCCTATAAAAATTGGCCTTCTTCTAGTGTTTTGGTTGTTTCTTGAAAAATGTAACACTTTTTTTTTTCTATCCGAGTAAGATCTTCAAAGTTATTCCAAGTAAATCTATTTGAAACTTAATATTCTTGCCTGCATGGTTTAAATTTTGAGCGCTGAGAGTTCTCTAGTTCAATTCTATTTTATGGAAATGGTAGTTTCTCATTTGTTACCTATGTGCTTCCTATAATGAGATACAAGTGCATCGCTTTAGTTATTCATGTTTTTTTTCCAACATTTTTTAAGTATCAATTGAAATATTCGTGTAGGTTTCCAGTAAGGTTATATATATATAATAAATGTATTGCAATTATTGTTTCCCTACGTCGAATTTCCACTATATTTTTTCCTGCGTTTCCCGCTTCCATTCCCTGTTTCCTTCCAATTCTGGTAACTAGGTATCTCCTGCCATCCTTGAAAGGAAGGTGACAGGGTTCAAGCTGTGGTTGGGTTGTGTGTGGATATACATATGCTTATATATATGAACTCTCAGTCTTTCTGTATCTTGTAGGTTTTATGCAAGTTATGTTTACTTGAACTGGACTTAATGAGCATTCTGCCTGATTAGAACTCAATAGTTTCGTGGATAGGACATATTTATTTAATTCGCATAGCTTCCATCTCTGATTATGCTGTTTTGAAAAGATTCTTTTAATTCAAAAATATGGATACTGCATATGAGATACAGAAATAACACAGTCAACGCACATGACATGAAAATTTTTATGTAGACTGAATTATACATGTATTTACATTTGTTTGTACCTATGTTTTGCACAACAGATCTGTATGTGATGTGTAGCACCTTTGTTGTCTCCTCAAATCGTCCTGGTGTTTCTTTTTTGCCTTGCTTAGTTTCACCATGATTTATACCAGATCCAAGTGTTTTACAATTTTGCAATTCCTTTTATTCCATTATTATGTGTGTTTGTGTATGTGTGTCTTTTACTGGAAACTGTGAGAGGATTGGTTATTTATGCAGGGCGTTGATTGTGAGTGGGTTGGTTAGTGTGCTACTTGAAAGCTTCACATAAATCACAAATACATCTAGAAGTTCCGGCAATATTGATTATGGTGGTTATTGTTGAGTACATACCTCTATCATGAATGCTGGAGCTTGGCATGAAAAGAAGGCTGCTTATTGTTTTTTGACCATTTTTTTACGGACGAAAAAAAATTAGAATTAAATCTCACACCACTTAAATAACTTATCTATGTTTACCTTAAGCATGGAAAAAATTATTAGTGATCCATGTATTTTGCAGTCATTTCTTACAAAAAAGAAAAGGTATCTTGTGAAAATAAGTTCCAGAAAACAAGGCCGTGTTTCAAAATATACACTATTGATCAAAACTAATGGAGAAGTGTTCTGAACCAAGTTTCTATGAACTATACATCTCTAGAAGAACTGGTGTTACTGGAGTTGCTATATTGGTTACTAATACTATTTGTAAGAGCTCTTCTTCGTATGGGTTGGGTACTGTTCCATATCTAATCCCCCCTTTTTAGGAACTCTCCTTGCAGTGGGATTGAAAATGGTGTTTTGTATACTTGGAATGGTGGAATTTATGGAAAGTGTTTGTGTGCCTTTCGGCATTTATCTATAGGGTCTCCTAATTTAAGACACAATTCAAGTTCCATAATGTTTTTTTGTCTTTTCTAATTTATTTTATTTCTTGTTTTATTTTATTATTTTTATTTTTTCATTATTATTATGTTTTTTTGGCAGGGGAGGGGTGTGTGGTGGGTGGGTTGATAAATTAATGCTGGTCTTAAGCTTTGGGTAGCTTTTTACCTTTCTTTTTCTCCTGTTATTCTCGTTAAATTTCCTCTGCATACTGTTTATGAAAATCAAACACTGCTGTGAAAATTAATTGTAGTGTGGGAGCTGAAGTGCTAGGGGACCCCACAGCTAAGGTCACATTCCCCCAATAAAGATTCGGAAGTTCAAATCTCCCTTAATTTCCTATACAAAAAGTAAATAAATAAAGGCACCAACATAGCATTTAAAAGGAAGAAGTGTAATTTTGACTTTGACTCTCAATGTTTGGCAAAAGAGAAAAGGAAGAGGAAAATAAAAGCTATTTGCTGTACTGACTGGGAATTTTCTTCCTTATTTTAGTCTCTGAGTAATCCACTTTTCTGTGTGTTTTTTTCTCCCTTGTTTTATCCTGCCACATATTTGGAATAGGTTGCATACATTCTGATGTGAACATAGTTAGCTTTTTGGAGTGCCATTATGTGGTACATGGGAAGTTGGTTTGGGTGGTCTCTTGGTGTATGTAATGCAATGGTTTACACTAAGTTTTCTTGTCCCAGAATTCAATATTTGGCTGGATCCACACTGTGTAATGGACTTTCTAGGTCTTCCTTTCACTGAAAAGACCATCCTCCCCCAGTCAAGGTTATTATTATTTTGAGGTGATACGGTGAATCTTAGTATGGGATACAATAGATAATTTCCGGCTAAATGAAGTTTGGCATCCTACCGGCATGCTATAAGTATGACGCCACTCCCCAGCTCTGCCATGTGGCATTACCTCGTCATCTCCATACGGGTACCTTCTGGGAACAAGGCGCCTTGTGGCACCCTCGTAATTGAAACATGAGCCAATGGTATGTCTCGATATGCTCCTCCCGGGGGTCGAACTATGCAAGACGAGGCAAAGTGTCACGGGGCGACATTTTAATGACGCAGCGAAACTTTTTCCCGCGTGGCATTCGAACTCCACTAAGTCTGAATTCGCCTATTCTCTGACAATCCGAGTATTTTCTGTTATCCAGTCTTCAAATTTCTTTTCAAAGGCCCATGATTTATCAAGCAAGAACAAACTCCCCTCACGAAAGTCCCATATAACCAAGATGCCACTGACGACTTAACGTCCCAAGTTACAAACCGAACGACACAGTAGCTTCTTTGCATCAAACTCATCCTGAGTAAGGCGCTTGCCCAACTGAGGTCCCATATTCGTTAGGCGGACAAGTAACACAGACGTGTTGATATTGATGCCCAACTTAGTTGACAAGCTTCTCAATGTGTAACGAGTCAGTATAACTCGTCTCTGAAAGTCAAGGATGCCTCGTTCCCTATATGACGCTAAGGGTCACTCTCGTGCCTACGGCGATGTCCTCATGCGTACACGCGTGCTATGCAATGCACATGACGTGTCACCTGAGCAAGGCAATGTCGATCCTTTAGGCCAAAAGTACATTATGCCAATTCACTCGTCAAGTTGCTCGACTCATTTCATAGGCTTATGCGTCCAACAATAGCATCCCAAATGTGACTTTAGCCATAAGCTACACATATTAGGCCACAGGACCCTTACAAGTAATGTAGAACCCATAACATGCAAGTAGATTGGCACACGAGGCCTTCTGGTGGTGCCTCAATAGCTTAATTGGATTAGGACAGTCAGATAAGAAAGATAGCCCGCGGGGCAAGCGAGTCGGTGTCCCCAACCTCTTCCTTGAGTTTTACGTGTGATGTCTAAAGCTTCCAGATCCTCTCGGTTAACATCGTTCGTGGGGCACCCGTGCCCGCATGGTGACCTTGAAACATCTCTCTTTGGTGCTAGAACCCGCCCCCAATATTGCCTTAGAATTTGCCCACTTTAGTGCCTAGTGATGACACTGGAGAAGGCTGGTAGCTAGCACACCACTACCCCCCTTATAATAGCTTTCTTAGCCATCTCCATCTTTGCAGAAGGAAATATCAAACTACTTGAAGAGTCATAATGGATTTTCAAAATTATTATTTATTTTTGAAAAATTCACAAATTTCGGCCCAACATATTAGTCCAATAGATGAAGCTATCATAAAAATATCAACTCTATCGGACGCCGTTTGAGACCCGAAAACCTAATGCCAAACTGTTGCATGTCGTGCCCGATGCCAGGCTATGCTGCCTGCGCACGCCCCACTATGCGCCCATGCGCGCTGCTACTGTCTTGTGTTGCGCTGCTGTATGCCGTATGGTCTTGTTAGGGTATCATGACGCGTTCTAGGGTTAATGCTGCCAATACCTTTGAACACTGTTGTGGGTCTACTCCGGATTGTCCTTGCCACGACCACACGACATCACAGGATTGGCCTTATCAAAGAGCAACCCATGACATAAAGGCACGCAGTGCCCTTTGCTGCAGGCTCATCAAGGACAAGACATGTACGAGCTGCTCATAGCATTACTTTGCTTTGTCAAGGATTCTGTGTCACAATGATCGCTGCTTAACCTAGTACCAATGCGTTTTGCCATCTCTGGCTCAACCAGATGGCTTTCCCGTGCTGCACTTGTCCTCTTCAAGACAAGGGCATACTCCTGCAGAGTACATCCCCCATCAAGATGGTCAACTCAGTATGCAGAACCTAGCAGTTGGCACCTCACCATCTTCATTGAGTGGTACTTACCCTACAACGTCTATTGAGCAACTCCAAAGCAAGGCTTGGGATCCTTCGCTCGAGGATTACTAGAGGATTATGGTTGCTTGGCTCGCACTCCATTTAGGTTGGCTCCACCGTGACAAACCTTACAGAAAGGGGGGTTTTGAACAAGATGTGACTCTTCGAAAGGTGAAATGATATGATCTCCACGGTTTAATATGATACGAAATGAACAATTAGTTAGGAAATCTCAAAGTTGTCTAACCAAGGGGCTTTGGCCATAGGATTAGTTGAGTTGGCCCATATGGTTCGGCTCTCCTATATATAGGGGTCCCTATGGTTGGCCCCTATATATGATTGTTAAGAAGCACGGATCCTTCTATGAAGGTGGCATATCGTGCTGGACACCCGTGTCGGACATGACACTCATTGTACATTTTTTGGATACTTATAAATTTATATTCTACACTTTTTAAATGTGCTGTAATTAAAAAATTAAATTTATAATGATATACACTTTTTCGACATTTGACGGATACTTCAATAGCACTTTTTGAACTCTCTAAGCATGTCTATGTGATGAATTTCTTCATATAACTGTTAAGAAAACAATCAAAACTATAATGCTCTGATACTAGTTGTTGGGGAGTAAGCATAACACTAATTGTATCGACCCAAGTGAACAGTTGCCCCTTAAGTAGCATGGATACGGACACACGATATGATACGGACACGCCGATACGTCAATTTTAAAAAAATGCAGGACATGACATGTAACACCCCGACCTTTCACATGACAACGATATTGTCCGCTTTGGGCAAAAGTTCTCACGATTTTTGTTCTTTCCAGAGGGTTACCCATTCTTGTATTGCTCCAGCGTAATCACGCTTAATTTCGGAGTTCTGCTAGGATCTCTACCACTTGAGAAAAGGTCTCGTTGAATGTAAGGGTTCAAGATTTTTCTTTTATAACCCAGGAACTTCCTCTCTCTTTCCGATGTGGGATACCAGGATATCACACGACAAGTCTGGGACACATTAAATTTTTTTACATTTTTATATACAAATGTTTGTCAAGTTTCAAAAAATTGTATGGCATTATAAATTTAATTTCTTAATTAAGACACGATTAAAAAATATTGAATACGAATTTAGGAGTGTCCTGAGAGTGTCGTGTTCGACACAGGTGTCTGACACGACACGCCACCATTGTAGAAGTGTCCGTGCTTCTTAGACTGCCCTAATAACTTGATAAAGAGCCTAACAATGTGGTCCAAAATGTTTAAGACAAGTTATTTGTAGTAGCTCACAATCTTCTTTATATATCAGCCTTGATTTCAATCTCCAACCGATGTGGGATGGGTTATCACAATATCCCCCACTTAAATACGCGACGCGTTCGTAGCGTGGCTCAGTTTCTTTCTCTGACTGAGATGTGGATATCAGCCCATTAGCGTACACATGGTATACAATCTTAGGACCTCGACTCCTCTCCACACCGCCACGAAACTTTATATAGGAATCAGGTTTGGCTCTGATACCATTTGTAACGACTCAAGTGAACTACTGGACCAATAACTTGATAAAGTGCTTAATAACGCGGTTTAAAATACTTAAGCCAAGTTATTAGTAGTAGTCCACAAGTTTCTTTATATATCAGACTTGATTTCTATCTTTAACCGATGTGAGATGAGTTATCATACTAATTCCACCCATAAGCCACACGAAGTAGGCACAAGCCACAGAAGAATGAAAAAAGAACAAGAAAACAATCACAAGAATGCGACACAAATTTATGAAGTTCGGCAAGTTGTGCCTTTGTTCACGGGCTCACACTTTTCACTAAAACTTTGGGAGAAGTGTTGTTTTATGGCAAAGCAATATGAGAAAACTAGGTCAAAACTGTGAATTGCCGCAACCTTAGCAGCCTAAATAACGCAGTCTCGAAACAAACCGATCAATCCGTCTAATAGACCGATCGATCCGTCTGAAAACCGATCGATCGGTCATTGATCCTAATCGATCTGCCTTTAACTACTTGCAATATTAGTGCAGACCGATTGATCTGTCAATCCAACATCAATCCTAATCAATCTGTCCATTAATTCGTCTGGGACAGCTCGCAATACTTTTGTAAATCGACCGATTGGTCCCAAGACCGATCAATTCGTCTGTCTCTTTGATAGATTTTTTTCACTTTTCAACCATCTCTCACTTGAAGTAAATCCACTTTAAGCCTTCTGATACTGAAAACCGCCGTCGCCTCAAAAACAACCAAGGAAATCAGTGTGAGTCATCCTCCCGTCTTCTAAGCTTGAAGACCGACCGAAGCTGAATAGTCCCTTAACTTCTCTACTATCACCATTTTTGTGAACACATCTGCAGGATTCTCATTTGTGTGAAATATTTTCCGGATCAAATTGTTCCAGACTTGTCATGTCTTGCATTTTTTGAAAATTAACGTGTTAGCATGTCCGTGTCATGATACGTGTTTGTGTCCATGCTACTTAGTTTGGTTGTCTGTCTCTGTACATATTCAGAAGTTCTCTGGCCATTGCTTCTGTCTCTCCATCTAGAGTTGCCTCCCCTCCCCCTCTAGTAGTGGTCACTTGCCATATGAGTGCCTACATCTTCGGTAAGGCCCCACTCCAGCCACCTCAGGGCCAACCAGACACATTTACTTTAGCCTTCACTTTTTATGCTGCACAATATACTGCCATGTAAGAAATGTAAATTCTGATTGGTATTTGGAAACTTGACATAGGCCTTCAAATCATGCAATTTTGTTATTGCATCTGTTTGGTCATCATTGGATCCGCTTAAATATTGACTGTTTGACTTCATTGTATCATGCTAGCTATTAGTCTTTTCACATTTTCATGCTTCCATGTTATGCTAGTATGTAAGAAATATAATTGGTGATGTGTGTGGAATGAGACATTTTTATAAATTGTGCAATTTTGTTTGTATGTCAGGTTATTTATTGTTGATCTGTGCTGGCACTGAGTTTGACTTATATTATGATTTCTTGGTACTATCTCATTATGCACAGGGTCCCTGCCTCTTCCATGGTCCATCAGGATGAAAATTGCCCTTGGTGCTGCAAGAGGCCTTGCTTTTCTCCACGAGGAAGCTGAAAGACCAGTCATATATAGAGATTTCAAAACTTCTAACATCCTATTAGATGCAGTATGTGATAACATCTCTGGAAAGATAAAAATTTCCTCTCTTTTTTTCATTTTCTAATAAGCGTCATTCCAGGATTACAATGCCAAACTTTCTGATTTTGGACTTGCTAAGGATGGTCCTGAGGGAGATAAAACTCACGTCTCTACTCGTGTGATGGGAACTTACGGTTATGCAGCTCCAGAATATGTCATGACAGGTAAGTGTAATTGTCCAGTGATAACCTCCATACTTTGACCTCCCGTCTTGGTGTGGATAAATTGGGCTTTTCTCTAGCCCATACTTAAAAGTGTTTTGGTCTGCCTCCTGCCCTTGCTAGTTATGCTGTGGCTTATGCTGTATTGTCGACTAACAGTAAAGCAAAGTTTTCAATGATGCAAGGTTGGAAATTTGGAATTCTAAATCCAAGTGGGTGCTCATGTAGGTTTATTTGTCATATACAATAGAAAATAAATTTTTTTGATGCTCTTGTGCTTGACCAGGTTTATTTGTCATTTACAATTTTACTTTATAATTAGCTTTTGTTTGTCAGAGACTCATTAGGGTTCATGTCGCTTCAGAGCTTGATTCGATGTATATGACTTTTACCATTATTCTTGTTCTGGTGATTAGTTTTCTTTTTATTATTTTATGTGGTCGTATTCCTAATATGGTGCCACAGGCATCAGGGCACCCTCCACCTCCGCCAAAAAAAGGACAAAAATGGATGGGCATCACAAGGACAAAAGGAAACGAAAGGCCTTATTTATGAACTCTCTTAAACTATGGCTTGTGCTTTGATTTTCATGTTCAATAGGATAACGATGAAGGAATTTTTTAAAACCTTGATGATCATAGTTATATTTCTTTCTTAATCAGTTATTAAAAAAAATCCTGAATGTCGTTAACGCATGGCTTGAGATTTTTTGCCTCTTTATTCTGATTTTCTTCTCTTATTATTCTATCAGGACATCTTACATCAAGGAGTGATGTTTACAGCTTTGGTGTGGTTCTGCTTGAAATGTTGACCGGCAGAAGATCGATGGACAAAAATCGCCCCAACGGGGAGCACAATCTAGTGGAGTGGGCGAGGCCACATCTGGGAGAAAGAAGAAAGTTTTACCGGCTGATAGACCCCCGGCTCGAAGGTCACTTCTCGATAAAAGGTGCCCAGAAGACCGCACAATTGGCTGCTCGCTGCCTTAGCCGAGACCCAAAAGTCAGACCTCGGATGAGTGAAGTCGTTGAAGCCTTAAAGCCTCTGCCGAGCCTCAAAGACATGGCTAGCTCATCGTATTACTTCCAGACAATGCAGTCCGACCATGTTGGCTCCAGTCCTAATGCTAGAAACGGTTTAAGAACACAGCCGGGATTGCTTTCAAGGAACGGGCAGCAACATCCCAGGAGCCTGTCAATTCCAAACGGTTCACGCGCTTCTCCTTTTCATCATCAGTTGCCACATAACTCACCGAAACCCAATGGTAAAGCTTAGCATTTGGTTGGTTATTGTCAGTTTCTTCTCCCCTTACTTTAATCCTTATCCACCCTCCCTCCCTCCTTTCTTTTTGTTCTTTCCAAATGTGGTTTTAATTTATGAGAGTCGGGCGACTGGAAAAGGAACAGAGGAACAGGTTTGGATTATGCTGTTGCGTATCTTTTTGAGAGTTGTTTGTTGTCTCCCTGCGAGGAGAGAGGTAGAGTTGTTTGTGTAGCAAACAGGAATGTCATTCACATTTTACTTATTTGTGAGGAGAGAGGTAGAGTTGTTTGTGTAGCAAACAGGAATGTCATTCACATTTTACTTATTTGTTCACAAATATTAATGATAATCTCTCTCTCTCTCCCCCCCCCAACCCCCCCCCAAGGCGATCCATACGCATCGAATGAAGGTGACTGGCTATTATCTTAAAGTAAGTTAGTTGAT
>JAULJZ010000018.1:302423-312519 GCA_032270985.1 Heliamphora pulchella | reverse complement strand
GTGATGGGTTTATCTTGTATAAGGAACATTGGTTATGTGAATGGGATTTTGGTGAAAAATAAAAGTTAGTTTTGATAAAACTATGTGTTGCATGTTGCATAATCATTCTCGTATTTCATGCATTCATTTATCGTCAATCAATTTTCTACGAGTTTCGACTCATATTATGTAAACCATTTCAGGTAATAGCGGAAAGAAGGCATTGGAATAAAGGATGTGGTCGCAGGATTCCTTGTTTTATTTTGAAGTATTTGAGAGAATTATATGTCTTTTCGTATCATTTTTTGAGATTTAAATGATTTTAAATGTAATTATTTTAAATACTTTGGGTAGTTGTATTCGGGTTGGTGTAATCCCATTGTAAAGTCGTAAGGCTATGACCTCATATTTTGTATGTAAGAGATGACGTTTTTTATCGTTTGAAAATTATATGTTTGGTAAATGATGGTTTCTTGATGTTTGGGAATGTTTGGAGAGGTTTCTCTACTCTTTCGATCTTATATCTATAAAATTTGGTAGACTGAAAAACTTATTTTTACGAAGGTTTTGATGTGAAAATCAAATTTTTGGAACTAAATTTGAGAAAAGTGTCCGGAGCTAGACCACTCGAGCAGTCATTTGTGCCTCTCAGTTCTCAGTGCAAGTCGAGAAAAGTTGCAAGCAGTGAGAGACCGCTGAAGCGGTCTTTTGACCGATCGAGTGGGCTGGCTGGGTGGATTGTTTTTTACTTTTTTTTTTCGAAACCTACTTTTCAAAGCGGTGTTTCCTAAGGTTTTAAATCTCCTTTTGTGTATCCTTTTACTTCTAACCATGATTTAATTTTGTTAAAATTCTTTTCTATCAGGGCATTATCCTTATTTATTGCTTGGATTTTCATTGTTATAAAATCGGGACGTTATATTAAAAAATTATTTTTTTTAATAAAACAACTAATTTTTTAGTGATGTCACAAAATGCCAATTTTGGACTAGACACTTAAAACTTGATTTAATTAGATAACTAGCGGTCGGGTCTACGCTTTGGGTGTGCAACAATATGAGAATTTTTAACTTTTTAAAAAATTTAACCACAAGGCACCCTACTAATGAATTACATTAGCAAAATGTGATCAGATATGTGTATTGATATTTGAAAAAATTAATAATTATTTATTTTTAATCTATAAAATTACAATAAAAAAAATAAAATTAACCCAAGAAAAAAAAATGTCTATAAAAGAAAAGAGAAAGATACCTTAAAAAGCCTTATAGAGTATTTTACTGTATTCAAATAGAGAAGAAACAGCATTTGATACTTGAATGTACTTCATAGCAGTGCCTTTCCAAATGCAAAAATAAAACTTAATTAACGAAAATTTCCAGCTTACTAAAAGGTAAAACTGCAAACTTGTAAAACAATCAAAATTACCAACTTCTTTTATCTTGTCTAATCGTATTCAAAATAACAAATAACCTGATTGTCATTGAAGACCATTTTAGACATTTTGCCACCTAAAGAAAACATAAATACCAAACCCTAATTCCCCACTTCGCTCTCCTCAGAAAACCCTAGCCTCCGAAAGAAACCCTTTCTTCCCCCCCCCCCCCTCTCTCTCTATCTCTCTCTCTCTCTCTCTCTGCTCCAGCCATGGGTCGCGTTCGCACCAAGACAGTGAAGAAATCATCGAGGCAAGTGATCGAGCGTTACTACTCGAAGATGACACTGGATTTCCACACCAACAAGAAGATCTTGGAGGAAGTCGCCATCATCCCCTCCAAGCGCCTCCGCAACAAGATCGCCGGCTTCTCCACCCACCTCATGAAGCGCATCCAGAAGGGTCCCGTGCGCGGGATCTCCCTCAAGCTCCAGGAGGAGGAGAGGGAGCGCCGCATGGACTTCGTTCCCGAAGAATCCGCCATCAAGATCGACCGCATCGAGGTCGACAAGGAGACCATCGACCTCCTCGCTTCTCTCGGCATGACGGAAATGCCCGGTGTTGTGCTCAAAGAGGATATTGGGGTCGCTGCGCCGCCACTTCCTCCGTATGGCGCCGGCCGTGGCGGTGGGTACGGCGGCGGTGCTGGCAGGAGGTACTAATGGGGCTGGATGGTAATGGGTTTTGCTTATTTCGGGCTTTTGGTGAAACTTCTTCTTGATGTTATTAGTAATTTGCACTGTTTAGTTGTGGTTTAATTTTCATAAATTTGGTACCATTTTCATCTTAACATTGTTGATTACGTCTAGTTTTGGTTTAAGACTCGTAATTTTATATCATAGTTTTGAAGAATATCCTTTAAAATGGGGAATGTGTTTTGGTATTTTATTGCATGATAATTTGAATCCTACTGAGAGCTGTAAGCTGTAGGATTATCTTTTTAGATGTATATTACAGTAACTTTGGGCTTTGTTAAGCTATTTTATGCAGGAGTGACCAATTTTTAATGGTTTAGTTGCAAATTTCTTCAGATAAATGGTAATTGTGTACCATGATTTTTGAAAATGTTTGCTGCCATTTAGCTAAATGTTCTATAATGTTTGGGTGGTTATTATCTCTGATTGAACCTTGTTGTTTATTGGTTAGCTTTTGAGTTTGACAGATGTGCTTTTGTGAATTTAAGGGGTCATTTGGATTTAGTGATTTGGGGAGAAAAGGAAATAAATGCTTATCTTCCCAATCACTTGTTTGGATAATTAAAGAGAAGAAAAATGGAAAGAAATAGAGAGAAATCAAGAGATTTGTTTTCTTAAAACCCTGTTTTTGAATTTCTCAATAAATGAAGAGATTTGGAGAGAAAACTAATTTTACACGCTTGTTTTCTTTGGACACCCACTTGTACAAATGTTAATGCATGGTGTAAAAGTGTCTCAATACATAAGGTGGGCATCCAAAGAAAAAGTGTGCATTTAGAATCACCCCTTTTAAAGCCAAAATTGACCCTCCAACAACAAAAGAAATACTTTGTATTATTTGCACAAATGCCTTTATATTGTTTGTTTATTGAAAGGTTAGTTTAATAAATTTATCAAAATACTTTCTTTTCTTTTCTCTTATGTGTGCTAACTAAATAAGATAGGAGAGAAACGACTATTTTTCTCTCAACCTTGTTATCTTTTCTCTCGTACTTGTGCAAACAAGATGGAGAGAAAACATAATCTTTTCTATTGTTTTCTTCTCTCTTCTGGATTTCCAAACATGCTGTTGGTATGCAATGATGTAAATTCTGTTGTAGTTTTGGAACTTCATTAGATTATGCGAAGGACTACCCGTTACATCCCAAATCACTAGACACCCGATTCCTTGCATACCGGCACACATGCATTGCTATTGTGCAGAGACAACCCTAAATGTTGACACCATTTTTATCACCCTTTTCCCAACTTCAATACCCAATCCACATCTTTTCATCATTTTAGGTTACTGTTTGTTTAGGAGGGCATCTCCATCAAGCTTGGGTAAAGTGGTTATTTTAGGGTATCTCTGGGTCTTCGTCCAATTCTTTATCAAATGCAAATTTGATGAGAAAGGGGAAAAAATGAGCCCTATTCCTTTCATCAATGTTGTGCCAAGTATAAGGGAGAATCAAGTTCATCAAAACAAGGTTGGAATACCACTCTTCCTACTTGTATGATGGATTTATGTTAATGCATTATATTTATAATTATAGTACATGCTTCTGAGTGACTTGAAATAGTAGTATTACTACATTCTTCAGATCCTGTTGAAAAATTAAACAAAATCACAAAAATCCATTTTAGACGCAAAAAAATGTGGTTTTGAATTAAAACATGCATATTCAAAGCTTTCCTGTAGTTTTTCTTTGTTGCAACTGTTTCGTAGCAAAAGAAAATAGTTGTAATTTGTAGCAAAAGTTGATCATATTCAACTTTTTGAAAATAGTTGAACTGTTTTCAAAAGTTGAAATTACAACTAATCGCATGGATTATAGTTTTTGAAATTACAACTAATTTGTAGCAAAAGTTGTAAGTGTTTAGAATAAATTATAGTTTATAGCTAAAAATAGTAGCAAGAAGTTTTGCTAAATACTCCCATTTTTATTTTATTAAGTTTTTTAAATTATTTATTCAAACTATTATATGTTGTGATTTTTTTATCGAGGCGTGTTAAAAAAGTAAAATTTTCCAAAATATTAAAAAGTTCAAGAAAGTTAAAATAGTTAAAATAAATTTATAAGAAAATTTTATATTGCTTAATTTCTTTTACTTGAATTTTTTTATTGTTTTTGAAATTTAGCCTAAACCTTTTTAGTGATTTATTTAAGGTGTATTTTACATTTTTGTTTATCAAAAATATTATATAAATGTACGGGGATGATTCGTAAGTTATATTTATTTTGATGGGTTGAACGAGAATGTCCAACGAGAAAGAAGATCATCGCTCTCATGTGCTCTGTCTACAAAGTTCCTGCAAAACAAATCCCTGGCCAGCGGCCAGAGGGAGGGTCTCCGACGCTCAAGTTAACCTCAGCTTGATGGAGTGAAAACCAAGATGTTGAGAGATGCCAGTCCCCCTTCTCAATTGAAAGAGTGGTCTATATATATGAAAAGTACGCATAGATCTAGAGAGAGAGAGAGAGAGAGAGGGAGAGATGAAGTGACCTGTCAGGCTATGAGTTGTCCTATCCTTGTCAAGATGGGATGGTAAGGTGATGGGTTAGAAGGATTTTGTCAAAGGAGGATTTATTCCTCCCCCACAATAGTCCTCAACTTTTACACACTTCTTTAGAAGGAGGTGGAAGCTGCAAGTGCTTTGATCTTTTGTCGTGAAGACCAGTCAATTATATCGCTTTGAGTCTCTTGCCAGGCTAGGACTTCAGGTGCCTAGGCAGGCTAGGGCTTAGAGAGCCTTGCAGCACTAGGGGTTGTAGTGCCTAGCCGAGCTAGGACTCTTGATTTAGTTTAACCCTAGGAGCTCTTCTAGTCCTTGTGATTATTCTAATCTCTTGCCTAGGCAAGTTAAGAGTTTTTGCTACAAATCGAGAGCTAGACTTGGCATCTAGGTTAGGTTAGGATTTTTCGCTAAAAATCGAGAGCTGGATTTGGCGCCTAGGCTATGTAAGGATTTTTTGTTGAAAATCAAGAGCTGGGCTTGGCACTTAGGCTAGGTTAGGGTTTTTTGCTGATGGGTTATTCTAACCCTGAGAGCTTTTCTAGTCACTGAATTATTCTAATCTCTTGCCTAGATAAGTTAGGGCTTTTTGCTGAAGATCAAGAGCTAGGCTCGGTAGCTAGGCTAGGTTAGGATTTTTTTGTTGAGAATCGAGAGCGAGGCTCGGCACCTAGGTTAGGCTAGGGTCTTTTGCTGATGGGCTATTTTAACCCTGGGAACTCTTCTAGTCCTTGAGATTATTCTAATTTCCTACCTGGGCAAGTTAGAGTTTTTTGCTGAAGACCGATAGCTAGGCTCGGCACCTAAGCTAGGGTTTTTCGCTGAGAACCGAGAGTTGGGCTCGGCACCTAGGCTAGGTTAGGGTTTTTTATTGATGGACTATTCTAATCCTGGGAGCTCTTCTACTCCTTGAGATTATTCTAATCTCCTGCCTAGGCAAGCTTAAGGCTTTTTGTTGAAGACCAAGAGCTAGGCTCGGCACCTAGGCTAAGCTTGGGTTTTTTGCTGAGAACCGAGAGTTGGGCTTGGCATCTAGGCTAAGCTAGGGCCTTTTGCTGAAAATCGAGAGCTGGGCTCAGCACCTAGACTAGGTTAGAGTTTTTTGCTGATGGCTATTCTGATCCTGGGAGCTCTTCTAGTCCCTGAGATTATTTTAATTTCCTACCTATGCAAGTTAGGGCTTTTTGCTGAAAATCGATAACTTGGCTTGGCTAGGATTTTTCGCTGAGAACCAAGAGTTTGGCTCGGCAGCTAGGCTAGAGTTTTTTGCTGAAAATTGAGTTGGGCTTGGCACCTAGACTAGGCTTGGATTTTTTGCTGATAGACTATTCTAACTTTGGGAGCTCTTCTAATTCATGAGATTATTTTAATCTCCTGTCTAGGCAAGTTAAGGCTTTTTGCTAAAAACCGAGAGTTAGGCTCGGTACCTAGGCTAGGCTAGGCTAGGGTCTTTTGTTGAAAATTGAGAGTTGGGCTCGGCACCTATATGCTAAGCTAGGGTTTTTTTGCTGATGGGCTATTCTAACCCTGAGAACTCTTCTAGTCCCTGAGATTATTCTAATCGCCTATCTAGGTAAGCTAGGGCTTGTTGTTGAAAATAGTGAGCAAGGCTCGGCACCTAGGCTAAGCCAGAATTTTTTGTTGATGGGTTATTCTAATCGTATGAGCTTTTCTAGTCCCTGAGATTATTCTAATCTCCAGCTTAGGTAAGTCCGGGTTTTTTGCTGAAGAGCGAGAGCTAAGCTTGGTACCTAGACTAGGCTAGGGGTTTTTGCTGAGAATCGAGAGCTAGGCTCGGCACCTAAGCTAAGTTATGCTTTTTTGTTGAGGCTCAAGCCAAACATCATGCTTGAGAAAGAAACACGATGGCCAATCAACAATAAAGGGAGAGCTCGGACTCTTTGTCAAAAAACGGTCGAGCAAATGAAGAGCAGAGAACTGAACTCAATTGATGTCGAGCGAAGTTAATAAGTTGGGAAGCCGAGCCGATCACAGTTGAGATTGAGCCCTTGCCAAGCTTCCAAGACTCCCAACTGATTCAAAAATGCCGCCGATGGGGGAGTGCCAAGGATGGGCCGAGGTGTTGAAATGCTATAAATATCATTATGCACTACCCCGATTCATTAAATGAGGGACGAGCTACTAGGCCGAGATGCTGGTAATGAACACCGATGCTAAGATGAACAATAGCTGCCGAGGTGCCGAGCAGTGGATGAGCAATACCTATCTTGCTTGTATCGGTCAAGCTAGAGGGAGCTCCATTTTCTAGAGAGAGAAACAAGTATACTGTTCCAAAGAGCTTGCCGAGATGGTTCCAGCTAATTGAGCGGACGGAGTTCAATTGGTGGAGAAACGAATGCCCCAAGTGTGGTTCAAGAGTACAGGATTGGTTGATGGTGAATTCCAGCTAACATACCGGATTGCTGAGGTGCCAAGCTGTTATACGAACTTCGGTGTTGAACATGCAAATCCATGCGATGAAGTTTAGCATCAACCGAATTTCTCTAGATCCCCATGCAAGATATATCCGCTTCTTTGGACCTGTTGTGATATCAATGGGAAAAAAAAAGGGGCCAAAGGGGCCGACCAAGAGGCCAAACTCGGGTGCCGAGATGCCACCATGAGGTGCTGAGATGATATTAGTTAGGTGTCGGGCTGATTATGACCTGAAACAGTTACCGTGGTGCCAAGCAGGCTGTTTGTTTGCATCGATTAAGCTAGAGAGAGAAGTGCCAACCTTGTAGACAAAGAAAGTGGCAGAACCAAACGTCGATGTTCTGCTGGATTTGGGTTTAAGTTTAACTGATCACAGGTCACGTGCAGGGCTATTGCTATTCTGGCCGGAGTGGAGGCCGGTCGGCTTGTTGCAAGTGGCCATTGGCGAGGAGAGTAGGGAAACCTTGCACCTGTGAGACCCGAAGGTGGTGACCTTCTCATGGGCCATTCTTGTCTGTCTCAGCTTCTTGCACCACCGGCGGGTGGCATGGAAGAGGCGAGGGGATTGAGCCAAGCTCACGAGGTCACCCTCGTCACCAAACACATTGTAGCAATGCTCTAGCAGAACTAAGGATTGAATGGTGTATAGCCGAACACAGGTTCCAAACCCGTGATGTCGAGATAGCAAAAACCATGGGATGCCGAAATCCTGTTTCTGAGTCTTGATTCTTGCAAAAATCATGCATGTTGAGGTAGTAAACCATGGGGCGGAACTTCAAGTGCCGAAACCGTGCGTTGGCTAATGTATGAGTAGAGAGAGAAAGAAGGGGGCTGACACCCTCCAATCTGTTTGTTGCAGAGAGAGGTATGGGTCTTGATCGCTGGACACAAAACCCAACCATTTTCCAGCAGGATTCATCGGAACTAACCCTTTTTTATGTAATTTCTTTGAGTCTGATAATAGGGGAGAACACAATGGAAGATTATGCTAGAAGTGGGACTCAGCTTCCCACCCATCATTCACGCTCAATCCCTGTGTTAAATAAAAATGGAAGTTCACGCTCAATCCCTGTGTTAAATAGAGATGGAAGCATAAGGCAAAGTCCTGCACTTTCCCCAGAATTTAGTCAACATTACTAGGAATGAGATATACAATAGTTCATTAAGAGTAATCAGCGAGGTGGAATTCCATGGTTTGGATGGTTATAGAGGTCCTATGTACAAGGGAATTGGGTGCTTTCACAGGAGAGAGACCCTCGAGAACGACCCAGAATGCTTAGTTGTCGAGCCTAACTCATAGCTCGATATCCACATAAACGGCAAAATCGAACCAGACCATTGTCGAGCTCAAATGGTTCAAGTGGCAGAGGCTCCGAGCGGTGGGCGAGGTGCAATCAAGAGTTTTTTAATTTGACTACCAGCGTGGTGCGCGCTTGCTGAACATAAATCGAATCTTTGCTGTATGAGCTAGAGCAACCGCATGCAAAAATCGATCGCTTAGACTTTCGACTCAACCGAAAAACAAGCCCCCGAGCTCCGAAGTAATGCGTTGAGTTGTGAGTTACTGTCGTTGGTGACAAAATTGAGATGAGTTGATGCTGAGCAGATTCCGCCAAGTTAGCTCACTTGGTGCCGAGCTGGTTCATGCCGAACCGAGCTGTTTCATGCCGAACCGAGCTGTTTCGAGGATGAGGTTCTCGTTCGTCCATGCATGGATGGATGTAGAAAATGTACGTAGAGATAAAGTGGGGGGTGCATGTATAGAAAATGTATGTATAGGTAGAGAGAGAAAGGAGTAAAACCAGTTCCAGGAGCGATCCTCATGCGCCGCCGAGCTATTTCACAGTGCCGAGTTGGGTTGTCGTGCCAAGATGCTGACCTCCGAGCCAAATGTTTAGAGAAATGTAATGAAGAAATAGCACAGTGCCTGACCATATCCATCGCACGTGACTGCCGAGGTGGTTACCGAAGTACCGAGCTCATACTGTAAAATGCCAAACTGAAATACAAAAGTCCTAAGAAAATGCACAACCTAAATACAAAATTTGCTGAAAATACCAAAGTGCCAAGGATACCCAGAGAGGTATGCGCAAGGTCTCTAACTTGTGTGAGAGAGGAAGTTCCAGCGTAACCATCCATTTTTCAGCGGCTACTACTTTGGTTTTTGGGGATGCTAAGAAGGCAAAATCAGCTATGGAGCTGGGAACAACATTGCTGTGTAATGAGAGTGAATGCAGACTGAGACGAGATTGTAGACCGAGAAGCCGTCGTCCTGAATTGCCACTGAAGTTGAGGTGGGGGACGCAGAACACTTCCTGAATTGTCACTGAAGTCGAGGAGGGGGACGCAGAACACGCAAGCTGAGCTCTCCCGCTGTGCCGAGCTTTCCCCGCCGAGGTCGATGAGGGCTGAAACGCCGGAGGATTTCGCTGCCGATGAGCCCTTTGTTCGCTGGTTTTTTTTTTAATCTCAAAATAGGGTGGTTTTTTACTAAAAAACCAGTGGGTTTGAGTTGAAAACTGTGGGCTTTGCTTTTTATGAGAGAAAAGAGTACTGGTCGGTGCCAAAGCAGCTTGGTCAGTGGCAAGAAAGTTTGTTGGGTGCTTTTCCCTTGGGTTGGGTTTCTAATTTGTGGTGAGAGATAGAAAGGGTCAGATCCAGATCCATTTTTTCCATCTAACTGAGAGAGCACTTACCTATTCGTCTGTTTGTGTGGAGACAAAGAACATGTAATAAAAGGATAGAAAAATAACATTCTTAAATCCTCTTGGTGCTTTTTGATGAAACAGAGCCCAAAATAAACAGATTTGGTGGGTTATTTTTCTTGTAGAACTTCCACAAAGGTGCCAAATGTACGGGGATGATCCGTAAATTATCTTTATTTTGACGGGTTGAACGAGAATGTCCGACGAGGAAGAAGATTGCTGCCCTCATGTGTTCCGTCTACTGAGTTCTTGTAAAATAAACTCCCGGCCAGTGGCTGGAGGGAGGACTTTTGACGCTCAAGTTAGCCTTAGCTTGATGGGGGAGAAAATCAAAATATTAAGATATGTC
>JAULJZ010000018.1:264196-276257 GCA_032270985.1 Heliamphora pulchella | reverse complement strand
TTGTTCAATACAGACAATTTTAAAATAGGTTGTTTGGTAACTTAATTTTTAAGTTAGCTTTTTTGACATTAACTGCTTGAGTAAACAGCTAGCTTTTTATTTTTTTGTTCAAAATGGACAATTTTACCCTTCTATATATATTTTATATTAACGATTATATATAATTAGTAATTGTAGTAAATAAATTATAAATAAAAAATATTATTGTATTTTAAAAATAAGAAAAATTTGAATAAAACATTTTAAAAATTTGTATTTTGATTTGATTTTTTTAGCTTTTTAGCGTTTTTGTTTTTCTGCCAAATGGGCAAACTTAACCCAAGAAACCAAAAGCCAAGCTTGCCAATCAGGACTGAGTGTGCACAGAAAACCCTCTCAAGTCTGAACTATTTGGTGACCGAACTGCATGCTCTGTGCCGCGCACTTCATCTTTCTTCTGCTTTCTAATTTTTCTTACTTACATCGCACCAAACACTTCTTAAGCCGTAAACCCGGCTGTGGCTCAATAATAATAATAATAATAATAATAACATTAATAATAATAAAAAAATCTGTCTGAAAGTAGAATTGCATCTATCTTACCTAATGCATGCAAATCACACTTGTGATAACCGGTAACCGGTCCTTGGCTAGCTTCACTTCCGAAAACTTTGCTAGCTAAGGGTCGAATCTCACAAGAGTGATTTGCTTTCTGTATTAGTATAAATTACGAAACAAACAAATCAGAAAGCTTAGGGGCTGTTTTCTCGGCTGTACTTGCAGGACTGTTGAGAAACAAACTATAATCAGGCGCAAGCAAAACCTTTCAGGGTGAATTGAACATTATCAAGAACAATTTGGCCAATGTTTCTGGTGATTCTAATTGCGCACACTTTTTTGCTTTGGACACCCACATTACAAGTATTAATGCATAGTGTACAAGTGCTTCAATGTATAAGGCAAGTGTCCAAAGAAAAGAGCATGTGCATTTATAATTACCCGGATATTTCACTCATGCTTTATATATACACAAACACACAGAGGTTTGATAAGAAGTATTCTCCTATATGCTCCTAACCATATAATGATCTGTTCGCCTGTTGCAAAAAAGTGCAGCCAAAGAAGGTGCAAATGAAACCGCAGGGTGCCAGGGTTACTCACTGGAATTTGCAAGACCAACCATGTTCAGCATATGGCGGTCCTCCTTGAACCTCTCGAGTACAGTGCCGCCTCTGATAGTCTCTTGCCTTTCTTGCTGGGCTCCTTTTGGCACAACTCCCCAGCACTCTATCACTTCTGGGTAAATTTGGCTAGTCTTCGACAGGCATGGGCTGCCAAAAGTAGTGCAGGCAAAGGAGTGCCCCTGATCAAAGTTTGCTGAAAGGAACAAGCCGAAATGATTCGCCCGACCTCCAAAGCCAATGCCGTTGGGAATGTCCACTGAACTAAAATTCACAGCACACTGCCAAGTATAGAGATTTTAAGGATTACATCAGCATCGTGTCTCAGGGTGAATAAGAGAGAAGCAATTGGCTAATTCTATATATGATCATTCATGTCATCAAATCCTCATATTTGGGTGACTAGGAGCACTTCCGACAACAAAAAATAAAAATAAAAAAATCAAAAGAAAGTTAACAAAAAAAGGTCAGATAAATGGACCATAAAAATGGATTCCCAATTTACCCAAAAACAAAGAAAGGGATGCCCTGCATCTTGATGCATAGCGTCACTTGGATTGAATGCCAGCTCCTATAGAACTGTTAATGTTTTTGTGTTAGATTCTATATGATACAATGAATTTCCATAAATCAAACACTACTACATCATAGACCAATATTTAATCAATAGCAGCATTAAACCTAGCCTTGTAATGATTAAAAAGGATAGCCTTGTAACAATCCGAAAGCATCATTCTCCTATCCTTATTTTTTGTCATATCAGAGTTCCTTGCTAAATTATTCCCGTGCTATTGACAAGACCCTTAATTTTGTCATAGCAAAATCCCTTGCTAAACCATTTTATTCTTGCTGACTCTTGCTAGAAGTCTAGCCTTCTTGTGATCCGTCAACAGCTAGCCTTCTATGATTCGAGAGGAAATCATTAGAACTGGGCATGACCAACGAGTAAACATAAATTACATGTGAAGTAAAACAGAAGTTGGTTGTCAATCGTAGCAATGATCTCAAAAAGTGTTCAAGTGATTTTCAAAGCAATAGGCAAAGAAACCATGCTACCGACTAATTTTCAAAGCAATAGCCAAAGAAACCATGTAGGTGCTATTTTAGCCGCCTCCAGGCAATTAAATGTTATTACTGAGGAAAATGGCATAGTATATAGCTTTGGCAATAGCCATTTATCTATCTAACAATTCACAACGTTTGACGTGACATTTATAACTCAATTGATATCTTTCCATTCTTGACTAAAAAAAGGAGAACAATTGAATGGTTGAGATTGTTCCACCATCAACGATTGAGATTTCTTATCTACATTACAATTCAGGAATGTTATTTTTCCCAAATCCACTTTCCTTCAAAAATTGAAAACCCGTCCATATTACATTTGGTTTGATTTTTTTGGAATATTACATTACATTTAATTGGGCACTCTTTTTAAAACATAAATTAGGGTTTATTATTGGGAGTGTCATAGGCACGGGTAAAACGGTAGTTTGAGATATGCAACACTCGACAGCCAGCATGTTCCCTTCCAAACCTCAGTGTCGTCTCTCGAAACAAAGCTCTAAGTTTCCATTTCCTAGCACCATACCACCCCATAACTACCAAAAAGGGATATATATACACATTTGCAAGAAAGTATAAACCTTTCATAATAGAAATCGATGGCTTGTCCATGTACTTAAATTAGAACACCAATATAGATATTATATACCTCTGAAGAATGTTTTGATTATTCATATTGACAGTCAAGGTGGGATAGAAATGTCTTCCCATATAGGGACTTCAAAGCAAGAATACTTCAAAACCATAGCTTCACCTAAAAGTATAAACTTACCCATTGTAAATTGTTGTTTGCCCCAGTGGGCCTGAAAATAGATGCCCTTGGATATAGCTGAAAGAGAAAAGATTTCATATCTCCATAGAAATCAGCATGCCTCTCCCAATGCTGAGATGCATAACCTCCATAGATATAACCTTCTTTATCCTTGATAATTAACACAGTTGGACCTTCATCATTTCTGCAGTTCAATTGAACAATTACTGATTCCACTCCTAATTAAAAAATAGTAGCAGCAAGCGAGAAACTGAAATCGAAACAGAGAGGTTAGCACTTAAGTTTTCTCATAGTTTTATATTAAAAGAACTCAAAGGAAAGCAGCAAGCTAGAAAAGCATAGAGGTTTCATAGGGAAGGTACAACATACTTTCCTAATTCAGATCTAACATATGATTGAGGATACTGTCTCTATATAAGTCTAACTGATCAATAGGTCCTCAGAAGAACATATAGTTCTGAAGAAGCCAACTAAAACAATTAGGGCCTCAAGAGAAGCAGTCACCATTCAGATTCCACGTATTTCATGGCAGCTACATCTGCGCACGGTTTCAGGCCTCGGGATCTCACAAATGCTTAGTGAAAAAATCGAAACAAAATAAAATTAAAAGAAACGAAATCCGTTCTATAGAAAATGTAGAATGCAATTTACTAGTTTCAGACAAGTTCAAAATAATACAAGTATCATCAATCAACAAATGCTTAACAATATGGTAATGATTAATCAACAAATGCTTAACAATATGGTAATGATTAAGAAGCACGACACGAAAGCAGGACATGGATAAACAAAATAAAATTAAAAGAAACAAAATCCATTCTATAGAAAATGTAGAATGCAATTTACTAACTGCAGACTAGTTCAAAATAATACAAGTGTCATCAATCAACAAATGGTAATGATTAAGAAGCATGACACGAAAAAGGGGCATGGATATGACACAATATGGACACAATGAAAAAGATAAAAAAGACATGGTGCAACGAGCACACAAAAGCACCCAATATATTTGTTTATATATATGATAATTATAATTTCTTTTTAACTTTTTATGTTAAAAAATGTCCATATTTTATTAAAACAAAGTGGAAAGAATTTTTTTTTCCACATTCTATACGTGGAAATCTTACGTACATGATTTGCTATTTTTTTTTTATTTTGCTTTTATTATTTCTAGAAATTTAGTGATAGGAGTGGGTAGTGGATTAGACAACAAGATACATAATTTTTTTATTTCATAGGATAGTGAGTTAGTGAGTTGCAATCTTTCCTCGTATATACACAACGGTTGTAAATAAATAAAATATGATAACAAATTTCAAAAGCTCTTCTAGTATTGATGAATAAGAGGTTAAATTCTTCACAAATAAAATTATTGGAGGTACGCTCACTCGAAGTGGGTAATTACTCTCTCTCTCTCTCTCTTTCTTTCTATATATATATATATATATAGACACACACAGAGGCGTAAAAACAGTCTCTTGCGAATGTAAGGTAAGGTTGCGTACTATAAACCCATCGTGATCCGCCCCCTTTCCCAGATCCCGCATACGCCGGAGCTTAGTGCACCGGGCTGCCTCTTTATACACACACACACACACATAGATTGCATTACAAGAGGATTTGTATCATTTGGTATCAAACTGTCGTTTCGTAGCAATGACTTTACCACATGATGCCATGCTTTCCCTACACGATGATTTATAAAAAGTGAAGACCCTAATCATGAAATTGATTGAGAATATCAAGCGGTTCACTTAATCTCTAGACGAGAATAAAATTCAGACAATATCAAGTTATCAACACAACGGTAGGCCTCAAGAAAGTTGATTTTATTAAGAATGAAGATAAAGCAATTGGGGCTGCCCAAAGCCTACAAAATTAAAGAAAAAATTTAGGGTCGGTTGCTATTTCAAAGTTACAAGAGAAAAACTTATGCTATTTCGATAACAATTTGCGAGAGAATCAAGATAAGGTTTCTCAAGTCATTTGAATACTAGGTTTCAAAAGCAAGAATTTTGTTTTCTAAAGTTTTTATTTCTATTATTAAGATTTGGGATCTTGTTGAATTTCTAATGTTTATGCATTTCAATCTTGAGGGCAGCGCTTATCTTAAGGGAGTAGGAATGTTATGTACATGATTTTGGAAAAAAAAAATATTTTTCTTTTATTATTTCTTGAAATTAAGTAGTGAAAGGAGTTGGTAGTAAGGTTAGATGATGAGATTAAGTTAGTTTTCCTATTTTGTGGGATAGGGATTGCAATCATTCTTTGTACATATAAAATGGTTGTAAATGAATAAAAAAATTAAATATTTTGAAAGCTCTTCTATTATTGAAGAATAAGAGCGCTCAAATTCTTCTCTAATAGAATTTCACTAGAAGGTTTGTATCAAAAAAGAAGTGAGAACAAACGAGCTAATATTATTTTAAAAATCCTTATTCAAAAGCAAAAGGAAGTTTTTAGGCATTATAAAATTCATACAATTAGAGAGCCTAAAGGAAGGGGGGAAGGGATTAGTAAATACACATCTACATTGTTTTGATTGTAATTAATAGCACCCAAGTTATTTTCTGCAAGTATGAAGTATGGATGTGTGTCTGAGACACATTGGGGGGAGTCCAACTAGTGTCAGTATTTGAAACATGTCTGATGCCAACATAGCATCTTCCTAGAAGTGGCTGTATCTGTATGCCTTACTTTATAAAATTTTTAGAAATGAAAAAAACTAATGAATTATTTGATACGCATAAGGTTACATATGTTGAAAGAGATGCCAATGATTTAAAACAACCAGGTGAACAGAAAATTTGCTAGCAGGAAGGATAGTGTCATGTACTTCAAATTTTCCCATGCCATCAATATAGGCATCTAGGCTTGGGTGAAATTTGTAGGATATGTCAAATTGAAGGTTGGTATCAATGACAGAGCAACATCTTGGAAGCTCAAATGGTGCGGAGAGCATACTCTTGAAATCTCTTTCCCAGCTATCTTTTGGACAGAAACAAGGAGGCAACAGTGGCAGATTATAAGTAGGGGTGATAACCAATAACCACACAGTTTGGGACATCCCATTACATAGACACGTGTGTGACTTGGAGATGGACAAGCTTTTGGTCTTATTTCAGCTCCTCTACAAGTTGCTAGGTCTAAGCAAGAATCATATGCTCTTTAGTCGATTCCTTCATACAATAGTGTGCTTGAAGTGAAGACATTCAACGGAGTTTTGCTGGTAGAACACACAGCATTATTTTTCCCCGGAAAGGATTTGGTTGGTGGGTGCCCTTCCAAAAGTGTTTTTTTTTTTTTTTGGAATCCAGCTCATGCTATTGACAATCTTGTTAAAAGGCAGCATATAACAGCTAAAAGGTGTTGTATGTTCAAGTGTGATGAGGAGACTTACTATTACATTGTATCGTGGCAACCAAGTTATGGGATTTGAGCCTCCTGATGGTTGTGATGTCTTGGCCTTTCCCAAGAGGCAATGCGAACTTATTGCACTCAAACTGGGTGGCAAGGTAGCTGAGGAAGGCATGACTATCGACCCCTTATCATATATGTGAATGTATCAAGAGTTGCTTCATTGCTATTTTGCATAGCCAGGTCTCAAGGGAAGCTAAACCTAACTAAAGAAGTTTTTGGATTTGTTGATAATTTAGTTTTGTATGCAGAAAACGTCAGGAAAATGTGCCTATACCCTTAGATAGGTTCTGTTTTTGTTTTTGGGTTGCTTCCCTTGATGCTCTTCTATGGTTATAACTTCAATATAGTAAGTGTTTAGTCTAGAATGTCAATGGACTCAACACTATACCCAACCATAAAGGCATAACAACGAACTAGCAAATATGATTGTTCACACTCAATTATAGTAGTAATACTTGTCTTGAATTTAAATATTATAAGGTACGAGCACTGAAACCTATCATGTAATCATATACACTTTGGAAAGATCGTAATGGTCTTCAGTGTGGAAAGATCCTAATGGTCTCCAATCAACACGATACTGTCGTCCCAAGAGTGGAAGTTGTGCCCTAAAAGGAAGGATGAAATCTCGTCCTACACTGCCCCAAAAGAAAAAAGAAAAAGTCAGAAAGAAAAACTTGAAAGAAAATCCTTGTATGTTACTAGAGCACCATTTTTGCACAATGTTTGGATTGGGGAACACATGGTTGGGCCATCTTGAACTATCCTACGTGCAATGTAATGAACTTAAAACATAAAGGCAAACTTAGAAGCCAAGAAAAGGACTGCTTTATCCATATGTTATGGTATATGGATTTGGCTTTTATTTTATCATATTTCTCCCCAGCTTCTGGAGATTTTTCCCATTTTCTTCCTAGGTGTTAGGAAAATACTAAAAGTAGTTTAGTAGCCCAAGCAAGGAACTAAAGAGCCTGAAAAGACTTGTTTGGATCAGTTTTTTTTTCCGTAGCTTTTAGTTTTGGCTTTTGGTTAATAAAAAAAGGGTCAAAACCCCACACTAAAATCCCATATAAGAGTAAAAATCAAATGTTAATTGGAAAATATCTACAAAAAGCTAAAAGCTAATCTTAAAAGCTTACCCAAAAAAAAAAAATTTGACCCAAGCACACAGTATCTCGAAAGTATGTGAACGGAATCAGTCAACCTCAATTCGAAGATAAAATCAGCTCAAAAGCTGAAAAAAGACTGAAATCCTTTTCAAACAACACCAAGTAAAAGGAAAACAAATAAAAGTTCTGAAGTTACTTTTAATTGTGCTATAGAGCAACCGGAACAGTGTACAAAAGAAGTGAGCAACTTACGCTATGTTGCTGAAGAATGTGTTGAAACTTAGGCCATTAAAAGCACTGTGATACAAAAGTTTCCATTCATCCAGCTCTTGTTGGGAAATGGCTCCTCCAATATGCCAGGCATATTCCTTCTTCAATAATAGCAAGTTAGACTCAACATTTTCCAAATGCAGCAAACGAGGTACTCGAGAACCTGGCCTCTCTGCATAAAGGACTCCTGCATTAATAACAAAGGGAAATAGATAGAAAATGAAACCGAAACAAGTAATCAACTAAACCTGGATAAGCTGGTGACAACAAGCTTCCAAGGTACTTCATGACAGATGGGAGAAGGGCAGACCATCTTCTAAAATCCTCAAAAGACATACTACTTTGAGCACATCCTTCATTGCTCTTTGAGAAATTTGCAGCATTAAGGAAAATATCGACAATGTACTGATGTGAATTTGATCCAGGTTCAGAGGTTTTTTCAGAGAATATATCATCAAGAATCACCATTAACACAGCTTCCACATCAGAACTGACAACTCATAAAACCAGACCAATCAACAAAAGAATGTAATGAGGAAAGTTGACTGGAAGCTTATCTATGCATTGAAATGGCTAAATAATTTAACTCTCCTCATTATGAGAGAGAGAGAGAGAGAGAGAGAACAGAGTTTGCATAACAACCAATAATTTGGTCCCTTAGGTTTTGGACTACTCACCATTTCTGAAAATGGAAAACTGAAATAACACAAAAGACAAAAATTTTAATATGTACAGTGCACCACACATGCACACAATCACACAAAGTCAGACACACATCTGCAGGGTATCTTTCAACTGCTCTTCAACGATTTGAGTATGGGCCAACAACTGAGATCCATATAGTGTCCCACCTCAGTATTTTCATTTTTCAACAGTAAGAAATTGTATTCAAAAACTCATTTTTGAAAATGATAGAGCTGGTCCTCATTTATATAATGTCTTCAGTGGGAGCAAGCAGCCAAGTATCAGGTAAATTGTCTTATAGTTTAGAGAGACCACAAAGCGTGCAGCATATAAGCCCCAGCTTTAGTTATTTTTCCAGCACCAGAAATTTGATGCGATAAATGGTTACTTGAAGGGATGAGAGAAGCTTGTTGTTTTCAAGTATGCCTTGTTTCTTCTTCTTCTTCATCTTCCTTTTTTTTTCCTTATGTTTTGTATGTTAAGTTTTGTTTTGTGCATTGAGACAGAGTAAGTGGCTTTCGATACAACCAAAAGGCTGGGGAATTAGCAATTTCAGATATGATTAATCTATAAAACTCCCAGCGCAAAAGTTACCAAGTGTTTAGGGTTCTACCTCCCTAGAATGCCATCATCAGTCACATCTAGTAGCTGATAAATAAACTCTTCGATCTCATCTTTTGTTCCTTTCTCGTAAATCCCCTGCAGTGTAAGAAATTGAAGCAGATCAAGTACATATAAATTGGCACATATATACAATGCACACATTTGCATGCCCCAATACATAGATAGTTGTAACTACATTTATTATACAATTCAGCTGAAGTTGATGGGACTACTATCTCTCGTCTTATAGTTGGCATTACTCCCCTACATTCAATAGTGAGATTGAAGGAGAGAGAGGCTGGCTTCCCCCTTTCTCTCATCCCTCTCTGTCTCTTCTCTTTCTCAGCTGTCTTCTCACTTGGCGCCTGTCACTGAGCTCAAATCGGCGCCTCTCTGACATAGCCAGTCACACATCGCCTCCCGCACACATCACCTTAGGATTTCTGACTTCACCCACCAGAAGCTTCTCAGGCTCTCACTTTCCTCACTCTCTACCTCTCACTCTCTTCCTTTCACGATCTCTCTCTACCACTCATCTCCGATCTTTGATCTCCCTCTCACCGCCACTCATTGCCGCCCTTCTCTGCTCCATAGCAAAGGTCACTGTGCTCTTTCTTGTTTTGCCCTAACTCTCTTCTCTGCTCCATCGCACCATAAATTGATTTTTTCCTAACTCTCTTCTTAGGCCTGGTCTTGCTGTGAATCAAGCTCTAGTTGTGCATCCACCATGATCGCCATTCGAGTACAGAGCATTCGAATCAACCTCAGTGGGTTTCTATCTCTCCTACTCTCTATATTTTTCCATGCCTCTATTCTCTGTATTTTTTCGTAAATCCCTATGTATATGTGTATGGCAGTATGTGTTATGAGATAAAGAATAATGGGAAGCCGTACCCTAATGGATGGGCGAACATTCTTATTTATAATAAAACTAAGGAACACTATTACAACCATACACCCATACACACCGACTAATAATTATATAATAATAATAATAATAAGCTACCACTAACACTCCCCTCAAGCTGAAGCATATATATCTACCAAGCCTAACTTGTTACATAAATATGAGACACGCAGACCCAGTAAAAATTTAGTAAAAATATTTGCAACCTGTTCCCCTGTAGGAATAGACCCAAATGTAACAACTCTTATTTGATATTCCTCACGGACAAAGTGGCAATCAACTTCAATGTGCTTTTTTCTCTCATGAAATACTAGATTTGTGGCAATATAAATAGCGGAGGTATTATCAACCCGGAGTTTGGCAGAGCCTTTAAGAGGGAAATGTAACTCCGTTAAAATCTGTTGAAGCCACATAATCTCAACAGTCGCTAATGCCATAGTCCGGTATTCGGTCTCAGCACTAAATCGTGATACCACAATCTGCTTCTTACTCTTCCAGGAAACCAAATTCTCACCAACAAATACAGAGTAATCAGATGTGGATCTCCTGTCAAATGTATATCCAGCTCAATCAGCATTAGAGTACCCTTCCATTTCCATGTCTATAATCAGAAAATTGGATTCCCTTACCTGGATTTTTATGTAAGTACCGAAGAATGCGTAACACTGCTTGCCAATAGGGAATACGGGGATTAGACAAAAACTAACTTACTACACTCACCGGATAAGCAATATCTGGACGAGTCATCGTAGTAAGATAATTAAGCTGTCCCACTGTACGTCAATATTGTTCAGGATTTGAAAGAACCGCTCCTTTCTGCTTTAGCTTGACATTAGATTCCATAGGTGAGTCCACTTATTTAGTATTCATATATCCTGCTCGCTCCAAAATGTCAAGAACATACTTCCGCTGAAAAATGAACACACCTTTCGTATTCCTGGTTACTTCAATACCCATGAAGTATTGAAGTTCACCAAGATATTTTGTCTGAAACTTGGTGCCTAGGAATTATTTAAGCGCATCAATCCCTCCACTGTCACTACTGGTAATAACAATGTCATCCACGTAGACAACGAGTAATATGCAACCTACTGAGATATGTCGAAAGAATACAGTATAATCCTTTACTGACTGCCGAAGGCCAAACTCTTGTACTACTGAGCTAAAACGGCCAAACCAGGCCCTGGGAGACTGCTTCAGACCATATAATGAACGCTGTAAACGACAGACCTAATTAGATCCCCCTGAGCAACAAAGCCAGATGGTTGCTCCATATAAACCTCTTCCTCCAAATCACCATGAAGGAATGCATTTTTCACATCTAATTGATACAAAGGCCATAAGTGGGATGCAGCCAGAGACAAGAATAAACGAACCGATGCCATCTTCGCAACAGGGAAGAAGGTATCAAAGTAATCAAGACCATAGGTCTGAGCATAGCCCTTAGCCACTAAATGAGCTTTCAAACGCTCAAGAGTGTCATCCGAATGAAGTTTGGCAACATATACCCACTTACACCCGATAGCTGTCTTCCTAGGAGGAAGACACACCAGGTCCCACGTATGATTAGCCTCAAGAGCATTCATCTCCTCAAACATAGTCTGGCGGTAACCTGGATGAGAAAGGGCATCGACAACAGAGTAAGGCAAAGTATGCTGATCAAGTGTAGTAATACCCTTCTGGACAGTGGTAGGCAAACCACGATATGACGTAGTATACAAAGGATGATCCCGACAACTACGATAAGACATGTGTAAAGTAATAGAAGGATCACTTACCTGATCAGAGGCTGGATACAGCTGAAAGGAGACTGACTCGAGTAGAGGAGAGGTGGTGGGGCCTGGAGGAAATGATTCTGATGATGATAAGATCATAGGTCCCTCTGGGGCAACAGGAGAAGACTCCTCAGAAATATCAACCTGAGAACTGGAAACTGGAGAAGGTGTCACTGGTAAATCGGTGGATGAATGATACAGCAGAATCTGATCTAAACCATCAGCACCAGTGGAGAAAAGTGTAGATGCCGATGAAAAGAACAAAGCAGACTCAACAAACACCACATCTCGGG
>JAULJZ010000018.1:236113-254670 GCA_032270985.1 Heliamphora pulchella | reverse complement strand
CTCTCTCTCTCTCTCTCTCTCTCTCTCTATCTATATATATATATATATATATATATGCACATGAGTTACTTTGATTACTAAATTTAAGACTAAATCAATTTTAATTGATTTTAATTTTTTTAACCTAAAACTCACCAAATAATTTTATAGAACCAAATCAAATCAAACCACTAAAAATCGGATTGGTTTGTCTTAAAACAACGGTTTCATAAATTTTAAAAATTACTCTGCCAGTATAAAAAAAAATTATTATATATAAAATTTAAAAGTTTAAAATAAATAGCAAATAAAAACTAATACACATACAATATATAATAAAAGAATAAAACAAAAGTTTAGAATAATTATTTTACAATCTATTTAATAAAATAAACAACAAATATCTAACAAAAAAATTCACATAAATAAATAACAATTAATAGTAATTATCTAATTTAATGACTTTTTTTTTAATTTATAAAGCTAAAAATCTTTTTATTTTCTATATGAATCTTAAAATAATTATATATGTAACCTAATAGTTAATATTTTTTTATTATATATATATATATATAATCATGTCTATACGGTTCGATTCTCAAGTTGGTTCGGATTAATCCCAAACTAACCCAAGAACCTAACTAATATTATTAATTTACCTTTTTTAGAACCCAAAACCAAACTAATTGCCTAAAAAAATTGAACCAACCCAATCCATAGAGCTCGAATTGGTTTGATTTTTGAATTTTTCAAATCTCTTGTGCACTCTAGATATCACCCTAAAACCCAAAGTTATCAAGAATCATATCTTTCAATTATAATTTTCAATCTTAGAAAAGCAAATATAACACCAACAAATATATAAATATATCTAATTTATTTATATAGATTTATTGACCTTGGCAGAGCATCCAAGCTGAGGGATATACCGCCGTTGAAGACTCCATTCTACATCTTATTCAAGAATTGATGCAAGACCGTCTCACCCCAAAACCTACCCCTTCCCAGTGGGACCACGTAATAGAACTATTATGCGAATTAAAATTTTTATATGAGACTCCTGTTGATGGGCATGCCTTCTAAATTTCAACTAATCAAGATATTTACTATCAGTAGCACTAGAGAGATTTGCACTTAATTAAATACGTCATTAAGCTTGTTAACTGCGTTATAATGTGGGGGAGCAATATGTGCAATCATGTGCCAATATGCACTCATCCTAAACATTCTCCTGGTGAATCTGAATAAAAAATGACAAAAATTATTTATTCATCACTGAACCCCAGGGGACAAACATACCCTCAACTATACAATAAGCAGTTACCTCTAAGTTTCCAATTTCTATTCCTCCAAAGCTTCTCTTGTGTAAATTTTCTAGGCAGTTTGTAGGCTTTTTCCATTATTGCATGGCAATGTTGCTATGAGGAAGACACGATTACCTTGGTTTAACGAATTGCACAAGGTTTAATCACCTTTGGTTGACGTTAACAGCGGCAGATGGAACATCAGCAACCCCAGATGGTGGAGTATGTGGTCGTGGGGTACCAATATCAGCCATTCCAAACTCCTCACGAAGCATATCTACTCCATCCCATTCAACACCAGCTGTTTCTGAAGTCAAGGAATTGAGCATTCAAACTTTAAAAAAAAATACACCAAAAAGAAGAAAAAGAAAGCAAATAAAGTCATGTGAGAGGATACAATCTGTCTTCCACATGTCCGTAATACTAACGTCTGCGTCTGATAGAAGCCAGTAATCTGCATCATTCTATAACGAGTAGAAGCGGTCAACGTGTTCAGACAGAAAAATGCAGCCAGTAAAAGAAAAATACATGTTTTAAATTCCGCAGAAACCACAAATTTAAAATTACGGGAATAAAATGTCAGTAAAAGATGGAGGAACTCTTCAAAAGGTTGTATGCACCCCAATCCTTGGAAACATATGTTACCATTACATATATGGAACCTGCCCAAAAGGTCCCACGGGAGAGAACTATCAAAGAAACTGGTAGTGAAGTGATTTTGGATAATCTTAGATATTTGGTCAATCCAAGCATAACTTGCACTATAAAAAAACAAAAAATACATCCAGTTCCGTATGACGAGAAGTTTTTGAAAAGTATCAAAACGTTGTAGCCTGTAATTAACAAGACTTGCCCTCTAGTAGATCCTCACATCAGTATAAATGCTCCAGATGAAGATCATGTGTTACGATCTTATTAAAATAAAGGACTATCCATGTATATACGCCCAATTTAGTTGATCTCCCACCAAACTATGAAAAATATGTGAGTGGCACTTTATAAGGACTTAGCCCCATAGCTACAATCGGAAGTGCGTTAAGCCACTTGGGCACCCTCTCCTTGTAAGACAATTTTTAGGAGTGAATTCTATCCAAAGATTTATAGCATTTGGTATCAAAATAACCACCATATCGAGTATTGAGATCAAATGCGGCCTATTTGAGTATGGGATCGAATGGTTGTTTTGCAATCAGAGTCATGAACACGGCAAAATGTAAGTTGAATTAAAATAATTTACTAAGTTGTCAAATACTGATATGTCAGTGAAATCATTAAAAGGAAAAGAGCTACCATTAGGTCAGTCTCGATAGTGTGAGTTGTCGAGACGTCTACTGTAGAGTGTGGTGGTATGCCGTATGTTATGATTCTTTCCTATGTCAACTAAAATAAGGGCCTATCATGTGTATATAAGCCACTTGGGCACCTTTCACTTATAAGCTGATTTTTAGGGGTGACTTCTACCCAAGGGTATGTAACATCATGGTCAGAATTCAAGCCTCAAGTTCAAGAATTTAGTGCAATCTATTAGCTTGCAGGTTTATATTTAGTCATAATATATAAACACAATTGTACATACAAAAATCTGAGCAACACATAATACTCCATAGCTGACTCGTTAATGTTTTCATCGTATCTTAAATATCAATCCAAATGAATATGTTAGAACACCAAACTTACATCGATATCCGAGGGGACAATCTTCATGATTCTACCAGCATAGTCCTGTGAAACATTCAGATCAGAGCCCATTCTATGACAGTCATGTGCATGTGGTTCAATCTCTACCCCACTGCTTACTACATTGGTCAGCTCCGTCGCTGCATTTTCATTGGAGCCTGAACTCGAAGCAATGGGAAAGTTCATGGATGGCTCAACACCATTCATCTCCTCAAACTTCTCCTCAAATTGGCTACAAATAAAGTTTTGGAGAAAAACATGAACAAAGAAACAAGGAACCTAGACTTTGGAGGGAAGCAACATCAAACATATACTTGCGTACATGTACCAGAAAGAAAGCTCTTACCTTACAAGGTAGACGTCTATGGGACCCATTGTGCTCCGAAGGATTATTCTGTATCTCCTCTGTGGATAGTCAACAGCCTGGAATACAAGAAAAGCAATTTTTCTCATGCAACCGAAATGTGGGTGTTAGAACATCACATAATGGTTCCTCTTGCAAACCTCATCAGGATCTGGAACTTCAAGAGTGGTCCCATGAGGAGCTTTGATTGCTATTAGGGTTTCATTCTGCTAGAATCAGAAAAAGAAAAGGTTCAAGTGCTAATGCGATTGAACCATAATAAACAAAAAAATATAATGCCAAAGGGAGAAATTATAGCAGTACCAATAGATAAAGGCCCCACATGTTGAAGCTTATTAGAATCTAGCTTTTCTAATTTTGGGAGTTTGTGCCACAGATTATTTGGCGCAGCTTATTACTCGCAACTACTGTAAAAATGGCTTAAATAAGCTGGAAAAGAAGATTTTTGGAAGCTGGGGAAGGGGGAAGATGGTTTTAGGTTTAAGCTTTTAGCTTTCAATAAGCATCACCAAACAGGGCCAAAGGGTGCTATATGCAGCATACCATGTGCACAAAAAATCTGACCTGAAAACAAGGTAGGCCTTTGATATCCTCTTCGGTCACAAAAAGCCACCTGTTGGAAGATGAATACATGTTTCATATGGTGAAAAATGAGTCGAACTCAGTTCTTGATTAATTTAAAAAAATAATCAAGGCCAGGAATGAGAAAATCACTTTTGATTATTTTCATCTTCACTCAAATCCCTCAATCTCTCCTGCATTTCTCTGCAACAACCAGGAAACATCAATAAAATCCAATCGTTTGAAGATAGCACCATTCATTGCTCTAAACGATGTAGTAAACCATATAACCTTATCCGATCATCTAATCTCTGTTCTTCCACAGAAAGCTTTTCAACTTCTGCCTGCAGGAAAAAGAAAAGGAAAAAGAAGAAGATGATGATATCCCCACGCTTCCACGTCATTATATTTGACAATGGACAACAGATGTAGCAAATTAACCAGAAATCACAAGAGGTATCCATAGGTAGTTCCAAGCAAAAAGTGTGGAATGCCAATTGAGAGGAAGAAAATTGAAAATTCACAACAAATTGTAAGATTCAACTTCGTGAAGCATTTGCATCTATAGAAGTAAATATAAAAATATGTGCATACCTGTAACATAGTAATATCTTCATCAACCTCCCCTAGTCGTAAAGCATCAAGTCCTCTAAACAATCATTTGAAGAATATCAAATAAGTTCGAAATGCCTCGAATGCTCACAATTCCAAATAACAGTCTTAAGTAGAAAAAAAATAGTGTAATTTCCTTAAACATGCAAGACAAGCTTACTTCCAACGAATTCTGTTCTTCAGCTTTTTTTCAATAAGACCAATTCCTTCTAGGACATTTGTTATGTCATAAATTCGCCTCTTTTGCACCTGCCACAAACATTTAATGAGAACTGTACAGAATTAATAAATCATATATATAGTAAGGATTCACCTCCAAGGTGTCAGCAGCTTTGTTTAAATCTAGAATGCCATCTTCTGCATGCTTAATCAAATTGATGAACTTTTTTGTCAAAAGACCTGACAAGGCATGGCACATACTACCATTCATATCTCTACCAAATTGAAACTCCATATGAAGCAGTTTGTAGTCATATGTGGAGAATGATCTTAAATGCACTGGTTATGAAATTACCTAGGGAGCTATCATAACGGCAGCTACCAGCAGGAGTAAGAGGAGAGGGAGAACCTACATTTTGCACAGTAGCAATCTTGTTATACATTTTTTCTGTTTGATTGCTTTTGATAGGCAGAAAGAATGTCCAAAGTATAAAATAATTTACGTAAGGTAAAAATAAAGAAAAAGAAAAAACATAACATGTGCCATCGAATGCATTACCCAACGATTATGACTTATTGTTTAAGTTCAAGTCCAAGTATTGGTAATAAAAGTCAGTGTTCAATGACTGACATTTTTAGAAGATTTTGAACAGTTCATCTCACCAGTAATCGACATGGGGGTCTGAGGCGCAGATTTGTTGCTCTTTGAAACTTTAGACCGGCCATATATCCTTCCTCCTTTTCCAGATACAGGTGTCCGCATGGGACTGTTAGCTACATCAATGCATCCAGGACTGCTAGTCCAGTCACTTGACCCAACTTCATTATAGTTCGTTCCACTCTTCCGCTTTAATTTCTGAGAGAGACATTAATTTGAAGAATTGGTTGCCCGATTTATGGAATGCTAACTAGGATTACCAGGTGATCAGTGATCCATCCCATGGAAAGATAGCCATAACAGAAGACAGATATGGGATCTGAATCATCTGATCAAATGTTTTATGTTCATCGCAACCCTAACATAAGGTAAAAATGGATAATCAACATCAAAAAACCATACAATCTAGCTCCCTAATGTGTGAATAGATCAGTAAATGGATATCACAATTGTCGCAAGCGCACCCGACTTTAGGATAAGACCTTATGACACCAAAATGCGAAGAATTTTCTCTTTTAAAGCAGAAACCAGCAATACAACAACGAACTCGTAAGCTACTCTGACATTTTTCTGTTTATCTAGCAATTCCAACTGTCATAATTTCTAAGTGACCAGATAACTTTTTCTCCTATTTTTACATAGTGAATTCACAATCTTGTTCAAGTGCATCAGCAGCCTGACATTTGATCACCCAGGAAGATAAGCCAAAGGCCATCCCACTGGTAGATCGTCATACGGCTAGAAAATGGGATTTTGAGTTCTTGGCTCCTTCTCTCCCTCCCCCGTTAGATTTGGATAATTAACTATTCTTTGAACTATAAAAAATAATTTTTAAAAAAAGGCAACTTTGGCAGTGCTTTAAGTAACCACTTTGAGCAAAGTACTTCATAAAAGGGAAGAGTAAGAACTTCACATAAAGGAAGACACCAAATAGCGAATATCTCCAGTAGACAACAATTTGAACTCTAGGATTACTCTGCAATGGTCCGATAATGACTGTGAACAATCTTGCAAAAGGGTGTGCTGTGAAAAGCAGTGATTTGGGTATCAAGTAACAAAAACATAATTAATAGGAAATAGAACAAGCACTAACAAAGAAACACAACAAATTTATGTGGTTCACCTTACAACCTAAGTCCACGGGCAAGATGACAAAAATATTTCATTATAAAGGAAAAGATTATAGGTAAGCTCGTGTTTTGTCTCTGTCACCCTAAACCCAATAGACCCAACTCTCTATATAAAAAACTCAGTAAATATTTTCCAGTCTAGGAAGACCAAACACTTCTGATAAGATGGTGTATTCATGTCAGATACTAACATTTGTCAAGCACTCCCAGACACATGTCAAATAACTGTATAAATGCATCCTTTTAATTTTAATTTTTCAGAACAGGAAATCTTAAGAAGCTTAGGGAACACACATGTTCACTTAAAAAAGACATGAAACACATTAAAAGTTTGAAAAAAAATAGCTTAATGCTCTAATGATAAAATAACAATAATGTATATCTATATATTTTAATCACTTTTTTAGAGATTTGAAGTTCAACTTCCAAGTTGTTTATGACAAAAATTTTAAAACAGGTAATTGGTTCATTTTGCTCGGTTATTTTTTGTCATATAGAATGTGAAAATAGTTCATACCATTTTGATATTATAAAATAAAATTGTATACATAATGTAGAAAATCAAGTAGTCATATTTTTATGTACACAAAAATATATAGTTATTATTTCATGTCTATAGTTACTTGTATGCATAAAAATATCTTTATATATTAACGTATCAATGTCGCGTCGTGACCTAATTTTTTTGAAAATGGCGTGTCTACGTATCTAAGTCCTGTCATTTCCGTGTCTCGTGCCCGTATCCGTGGTTCTTAGCCCATATCATATTTCACTCTTATTTCTCTTTCTGTATTCTAGTGACATCAAACTGAGAAATGAAATCCCAACTTATACTTAAAGATCAAGGGACATAATACGCAAATAAAATAAAAGAAAAATGAGCAGCTGGATCACAAATAAAATTCATTCCTTCAACCAACGTGGTTGCTGGTGGTCTTTTGTCAAAAAAAAAAAAAATCTCCAATCTCTCTTTTGTGGTTGAGAGAGAACTTGCATACATAGCAAGAAACATGGTTAAAAAATAAGAGCCATAAAGGTCAACAGGATGGTTAATCAAGTAGCTTAAATATATATTCATATATGAATCCAAGAAACAAATAGTTCGTGACTAAATTCCGATGATATTTGTTGATAGTTGGTTCGTCAGGCAAATAAATTCCTCAGTACAACGACACTATTTCACTTAGAAACTCTAATAAGTGATTCGTCATGTAACCAAAACTATAATATTCTCTGCCAGTATTGTGGATCCATCCAAATCAAACATAGCTCTGTGAAATTAATTTTAAAGATTTCTTCTAATGAATTTCATTTTTTATGCAAGTAAAAACTTCTAAACCTCAAAACAAACAAAATGGAAACCAAATATGAAGTCATCCCTATGACTCCAAAGTAGAAAGTCAGGGGAAAAACACCTAAAATGTAATAGTAAACGGAACAAAGCCCTGACTGGACTCAAAATTAGAACGGGAAGGAAATCAAACTTCCTATAGTGAACATAAATTTCCAAAAGAAATAACAACATACTGTGTATAACAGGTTATTGACATTCATTATATATTTGATGTTTTGAACACAAACTATTATCATAAAAACAAGGAAAATACAAAGCTGGTAGAAAAATATTCTATTGGTCAAAGGCCAGAAATGACCAAGGAATCTCAAACAATACTGCACCACTTCTGCATTGGAATGAGGCAAATAATACCACATCATACATTACCAAGAACTTAAAGATGTTCTAGAAAATCTCCTCATTCTTTTCTCCGCATCAATTCCAATTATATCGATAGACTGGTTGGGGAATCAATAAATATTAACAAAAAAAAGAAATACACAATCTACCAAATAATTGTAAGAATGAAATAATAACACATAAAAAGAACACCAGGTGCAAGAATATGGATTTTTCCTATTCAACAAAAGGTCAAAAGTTGTTACTATTGAAAAACCTCAACCAAGCTAGTGTTTTACCTTGTGGAGGATATATAAGCAAATAAAGCTTAACTTGTAAAGATTTTACAGAATGATACAACAAATTTGCATAGAGAAAACACTAGAAGAAGTTGATGTATCAAAAAGACAGACACGTGAAATAAATGCAAGCGCATATTTATCTCTTTCCATCTAATTAGAATCCACCCCAAGGAATTAATGAAAAAGTAGAACCTTATGTCGCATGGTATTGAATATTTATGCAGTTGAACTCTTTCCATCGAATTAGAACCCACCACGCGGAATGAATGTAAAAGTAAGAACCTTATGTCACATGGCACTGAGTTCTTTATGCAATCTTGTCAAATAATAATTCGTCAAATAATAATTCACTAACTGTCCGAGACCAACATACGACCTCCAAACTCTTGGCAAAGGCGATCTATATGCCAAGTCGCCAACCAACTAAAAATATTATATCTTCTGCCCCACAAAGTCCTAAACATAGTAAGTACCTTGGAAACTTATTAGTCACTTTCATCCGTATATTGAACATGGTATAATATTAGATAAGGATGTTGGCCAAAGTCAACAAAATGTACAAGATCCTCATCAAAAGAACCTTCCCCCCAACCAAACTTCTGAAGTCTAAACCAAAAGGCAAGAGACTTAGAACCCATGAGAAGCATAATCTAGAATGTGGACCAACCAAAAAAACAAAGTACCAAAAATTTTATAAAGGGACGGCGAACTTTCATTCTTATATTTGATTTACCTTTAAAGCATTTGTGAGACCAATTTCAATAAAGATTAAAAGAGGTAAAGGATGATCATGAGATCGAAAGGATAATCCTTCTCTTTGATGTTTCCCTTAAGCTTCAAGTATCATTGAGAAATCAAAGTAAATATATGATGATATAATTTACACCAATAAGAAAAGAACTCTAATTCATCGTGCTTTTGACACAAGATAGAGCTGCCAGAAAGAAAATATGCAACAAATTCAAATGGTAAATCAACAGTTCAGGAGAGTCTAATGCAATAAATTTTAACATTAAGAACAATTGACCTTAGTAATTCCTCACAATATGTTATGCTTCTCTTACATGAATGAATCTTTAAACAGAGACTGATGATATTTCTAAGGTGTAGGTATCCTAAAACCTTAATCAACGAATACCAAAAAGAAAAAATGCACAATCACTGTTTAACAGTCTTGTACCAAAGATACTGTCACAACTATATCCAATTAAATGACTGAAAGAGTAACCTCTATAGCACTACCAAACTGACTCCCCACACCCCTACTCCCAGATTAACTCAAATCAAGAAATGGATTGATTTTTTTTCCCACTGTTTATAACATGCCCAAATTCTAAAATCTAAACCGCTACCATCCCATATGCGAACCAAGAACAAGTAGCAAAGTCAGCGAAACAAACAAGTGAAAAACAGCAATTACAGACGATACAAGTAATTTAGTCCATATAAACTGAAGAAGAAAAAAGCAACTTAAAAACAGACAATTCTGAACTCCTCATCACTGCAAAACACTGAAGAATTACTTCTAAGATTTACAAGAACCATTTCAGGGAGTTATCTTTCTAATCGAACATTGAAGAGGGATTAAAATATAGAAAATAAGCACCACACTCTGATATAGTGAACACCTTAATATACAATAAGCGTTATTGAGACAAATTTCTGTAGTCCCCTTCGTTTAACCCAATTAGCAAAGAGTTCAATCCATCTTCGCCCAAGAAAACACAAACGTTAATTAACTTAATTTCCTATCAAACCAACTAGCTAAAGACTATATACCGCCTGTTAAACCCAAATATTGAAATTGTCACTGCCCATACTAGTTACCAAATGCCTCAGCAATACAAGTCCGGCAAGAAAATGCAAAGAAGTTCATCAAGTCATAAATAAACGACGCTAAACAAGAAACTGCGAAACTATAATTTTTTCAAGAAAGCTAATAATAGAGAAAGCACCAATAATTCATACATTTCTAGCTAAGCAATTTAAAAGGCATTCAAAGACTAATCACTCTCGCCATCACTTTTTAACTAATCGCATAATCAATTATCCTCAAAACAACAATTAATCAAACCACTGACCACAAATCACCAACCAAAACACAACACATCAATTAGTGAAACGGATTGAAACTCACCGGAGATTTAACGACAATAGCTTCAACCTCCTGATGAGCCGCGATTCCGTGCGTGTCCTCCGAGGATGAGAACCGACGGTAATCGTCGTGAGGAACGAAAGGCGGCTTCATCAACGAGAACGAGAGGTGGCGCTTCATCGGCTGCGCGGCCTGAGCACCGCCGGGGCCAACCGCCGGGGCAACCTTCTGCGCCGCCGGGCCGTTCGAAGCCTGAGTACCAGACATAAAGAAGAAGAAGATGGTGATGACGATGAACAATGAGTTCTGAGATTTTTGGGTATTGGCGTGAGATCGGAAACCCTCAATGGCTTTTCGATGGATGGAAATCGATTGAAGATGAAGATTGTGGAGAGGAGAGGAGAGAGAGAGTGGGGGATCTGATAATTGTAGAGAGAGAAAGTGGTGGAGGGAAATGGGGTTTGGGAGGAAAGTGAGCGAGTGCAGAAACGAGGGAAGGAGGGAATTTTTGGTTCGGACAGATGTGGAGGGAAGCACATAAATATAAAAAAAATAAAAATTATGACAAATTATGGGGATTTTGCATTATGGCCCTTATATTTTTTATGTTTTTGTGAGTTCGCCCTGGATGCTTCTGCTCAATGGTGTAATTTGGGTCCGGTCTGGTTCGGTCAGGCTCGGGCAGGCATGGAACCCGTGGGCTCCTGCAAAAAAATCAAGTTGGGTCAGGCTTTTTCCTAATGGGTAACACTCCAAGCTTCAAGGCATGGGGCTTAGGTTTGGATTTTTTTTTAATTTTAAATTTTTTTAAAAAAATTATTGTTGTAACTTGTATAATATAAATTTAAAATTTTTTTAATTATTAATTGTTGTTATATTAGTTTATTATTAATTTATTAGTCAAACTTTATAATAAATTAATTTATTATTTGTAACAATATAAGTTTATTAGTTTTATATTTTAATAAGTTTATAAATTATAACTTATAAGTTTTAAAATTTATAAGTTTATAACCTATTAATATTATTATTAAATTTATATGTTGTTAGCTTATTATTTTATTAGAAATTTATAAGTTAATTTATTATTATTATAAGTTTATTAGTTTTTATAGTTTATACTTTATATTTTATAGTTTATACTTTATAATTTATAGTTTATTATTATTTTTATTAGTTATTGCTTATTAGTTATATTTATTAATTATATTTATAAGTTTAAACTTTATTTATTCTTTAGTTTTTAAGTTTATAATCCATACTTTATAGTTCATATATTTTTTTAATATTACATACTTAACGCTACTCCAATAATTGAGGCCACCTTACTTTTGTTTATTAGTGATTGATTATAAGTTAATCACATATATGAGACTGTTTTCCAAGATACTCTTCTACTTGTGTAAATAGTTTTTTTTTGGGTTTAGGGTCGGGGGCAGGTTAGCCTATGGGCTCCGAAGGTACGTTTAATTTCAAAAAATTTATTTTTAGGTTTGGGCCGGACTAGATTTTTCTCAGTTTAGGCTCGGTCTGCACAGTCCCAAATCTCGGGTCAAAATTACACCCTTACTTTGGCTCAAGTTGCCGTCCCAATTATTTTTGGACAATTGAAATTTGAACCTCGTTTGCTTTCGGATTAGTTTTTGGACGGATTGAATATAGTGAGCTGATAAGTTAATTTATAAAAAAATTTATTATATGGTGAGACACTGAGATTCTAGTTGTTGATATCGGTAGAGGTGTTCATAGGTCGAGTCGGGTTGATTTTTAATTCATTACTTGATTATATGTATTTAATTTTTAATTTTTTCACTTGCAACCGTCCAATGTGTTTGGTAATTTTATGTCTATATGTTTGATGGGTTCATGGTAGGTGCGGTTTGGTTTTGCGGTTTAAATTTATCTATTTTGAACTTTTTTTTTGTTAAGTTCATTCTATTTTTTAGTCAATTATAATAATTTTTTTTAATGATTAATTTATTTTTAATAAATTTAAAACTCAAAATATCGTGAATTTATCAATTAATAAATCACACATATATCAAAATTACATAATTTTTACATATAAATATTAAAGTAATATGTAATTTAATCTTATGATAAATATAAGTCTATAAAGTTAAATATTTGTCGATCGGGTTGGGTTTAGCGGATGACTATACTTAAGATTCGTAAACCAACCACCACTCGAAAGAAAAAAATTGATAAATTTGTCACCCGACCACATTATAGACAAAACCAATCAATGTCATGTTGATTAAATTGAGTTAAACAGTTTGCACAAGTCAAATCCAATATATGAACACCCCTAAATATTGGAATCTGAACAACTTAAGTTTGATTCTATGACCCTAAACATATGAAAAATGGTGAAGTGGCTACCTAAGTTAAAGAGGGTAGTGAATATTGATGGGCAAGGGAGACGGCTGTTTGGAAAAAAATTAGTATATTTTTTGTGAATTTGTAATAATTAAAATAAATTATAAAACTGAACTTACAGACCATATAATTTTAATAATAAAAATAGATCAAGAGCTAGCGTTTGACGCTATATCCTTAAGACAGATTTGTTCCCGCTATGGTGCTTGCGATTTCATGGGCAGAATCTCCCAGGATACAATAATTTAAATCCTACAAAAAAAACACTGCAATCGGTGAGCCTAGCAAACGAAATACTCCCTTTAACAGGCTCCGATACTATGTATGTAATGTATTTTATATAAATTTTATATCAAAAACTAAAAAAAATCTCATATATATAGACGTACTCGTGACTATTTAAAATAGTCCCGAAACGAAGAGGCACGCCTATTTATACTAAATAGGTACCACCAAAAAACACATATCTAGAATAGTAATTTTTCAATTATCATTTTTAATTAATTTTCATTCACATTAAATAATAATTTTAAATTATTTTTTTCAACGTACAATCTACTTGTAGAAAGGGAGAGGCCACCAATTTATAGAGTATTTGGTCATGAGAGGACTGGTTGCTTAGTACTTGAGGAAAAAAAAGGGTGTTTGTACTATTGAAGTTATTGTTTAAGTTAAAATTATAATTTTTTAATTTGTAATTTAACAAAAACTTTAAAATTTTTAAGTAAGTGTGCTTGGGTAGATTTTACTTATAGATTTTAATTTAAGCTAACAAACACAAAATCACCTATTTTAAGTAAGAAATATTTATAATTTCTACTTAAACTCATAATCACATATTTTCATCTATAATTTATTATTTCACAAACTACAACAAATCCCATCTCTTATATCATGACTATTGGACGGTAATGATTTTAGGCCTTAGTTGTTTAATGGACAAAAAAGAGATTAATTAGCATTAAATATTTTTGTATAATTCTGTACAATATTTGTTTAGTCAACTAAAAAGAGAAAAAGGCTACAAAATAACCTAAGCTTGTATTTTTTTAGTATATCGTTTGTTTAGTTGACTATCTTCTCGTTTTAAACTAGTAGATAAGGTATAGGATATATATGACAATAAATAAGAGATAATAATGTTGTAGAGAATGTGGTATTATAGGTGGTTATAAATTTTAAATTATTTATTTAATGGAATAATTAAAGATAAATATATTTCATTATTTAATTATTTATCTTATGCATGTTAACTAAAAATAATATAAGTAATCTACCTTATGTTAAAATTGGATTTAATAATCATATTTTTGGCAAACTTTGAGCCAAAATAAATGTGGGATCCATACGTCTTTTGAGTTAGGTCCGGAGTGCTACGCGTTCTCCTCCGCGAGGAGATGAACGACGTATATTCATTTGCTCAAATTCGATAATAAGTAAATAAGAAATCGATGTTTAAAGTCGTCGCTTGAACATGAATTTTGTTGGATTTTATGAAAGTGTGGAACTTATATCCCACATTGGAAGTTCTTGAGGAATTTAGTGGGTATATATAAGTTAGAGTTGGATTAAGAGGAGGGTCCCTTGGGGGTAACCAGTTTTGTGGACAGGAGAGAACCTACCTAACGGTGGGTTCGACCCATTTCACACACGCGCGTGTCGTCGCCATTCGTCCGATCTGCCAAGCCGAGCCGAGCTGGGCTTAGGCTTGGGTCGTGGGTCGACCCGATCCTAGTAGCTTATATATATTTTGGAGAAAAATTATTTGAATTTTTATTTAAATAAAATTTTTAAAATTCGAATTTAAAATTCGTTATCGTTAACCCAGCGGGTCAAAAACCCAACGGTTAAATTTTCAGAATGGAGCGCTCATGGAGCGCTCGAGCACCCATGTGTGGAAAGAAGACTGGAATGGTGCGCTCGCGGAGCGCTCGAGCACTCCCTTCCAGTGTTGAGCGCTCGCAAGGTGCTCACTGAGCGCTTGACCACCAGAGGCTCCCCTAAACTCCAGAATAGGGCGCTCGCAGAGCGCTTACAAAGTGCTTGAGCACTGACGACGAACAATTGCACTTATCCTGAGCAGGTACAGTGACTTTTGAGCAAAATCACATCAGTGGCTATAAAAACTCATTTTCATGCACGAATTTGGCATCATATATATTCCTTCTTATATTGCATACAAAATATGTTCATGTTCTAAGAGTCGGAGAGTACAAAACACTAACGGTTCACCGTACCTGAAGATTGGAGTGCTTCTTCTTCGGGTGTTGATCGTTATATCCTGGGAGATTGACGTCCGTGAAGCCCATTAGCACCATTGTGGGGGACGAATCTATCTTAAAAAAATAGCGTCCAACGCTAGCCTCGATCATCTACAGTTATTGGTTTTGCAACTGTTTGTAAGAATTTGATTTCAGTTCTTTATTTTCAGTTTCTATTTTTTTGTGACAATACAGTATTGGATTTATATTTATTTTCAAACAGGTTTTGCCCAACAATCTTAAGATAGATTCAGTTTTCCTGGAAAAACCTTTACTGTACTGTTGTTATACAGTTTTATTTTTGATATTCTGTTCTGCTCTGATTTTCAAAACTGTGTTAATTCCAGTTTTGATATTCTTCTCAGTATTGTTTCAGGTTATTCAAGATACTTGTTTTAAATTCACAAGTATTTGATTTTGTTTTGATCTTCTGTTTATACAAAAATGGCCACTGAAAATGTCAGTGTTAGAAATACGGTCACGGCCACTGCTCCTACGAGTGTGTCGGTGTACCCGTGGCTCTTCCTACTGTACCCGTAAATCATGGGGAGAAGCTGAAAAAGTTCAGCGATTTTGACTTCAAAAGATGGCAACAGAAGATGTTGTTTTATCTGACGACTCTCAATTTAGCAAAATTTCTTCATGAAGAATTACCTACTCTAAAGGAGGACGAAATATATAGGCAAGTTATTGCCGCTGTGGAAGCATGAAAACATGTTAATTTTCTTTTTCGAAATTACATCCTCAACGACTTGCTTAACACATTATATAATGTGTATAGTCCAATCAAGACAGCTAAGGGCTGTGAGAATCCCTGGATAAGAAGTACAAAACGGAAGATGCTGGAATAAAGAAGTTCTTTGTCGGCAGATTCCTAGACTTCAAAATGGTGGATTCCAAAATGATAATTAGTCAAGTTCAAGATCTCCAGTTGATCCTGCATGAAATTCATACAGAAGGAATGACAATAAGTGAATAATTCCAAGTGGCTGCAATTTGAAAAATTGTCGCCATCTTGGAAAGAGTTCAAAAATTATCTTAAGCATAAACGCAAGGAGATGTGGTTTGAGGACTTAATTGTGAGACTGAGGATCGAGGAAGACAATAGAGTCTCCGATAAGAGAACTGAAAATTCCTCCATGGAGTTCAAGGCCAATGTGGTGGAACATGGGCAGAAATCCAACAAGAAGAGAAAATTCTCTGCACAAAGTTCCAAAGGCGGTGACACCAAGAAGTTCAAAGGCAAATATTACGTGTGTGACAAGCCAGGACACATGGCTAAACACTACCGCAAGAAGAAGAGCAAGAGAATCCCGACAAGAAGCAGAAAACTGCCTAAGCCAATATGAAAGAAGTGGAGAATCTGTCATGTGACTAGTCAGATATCAGCCTTTCAGCAGTGGTGTCTGAAGTGAACTTGGTTGGCAATCCAAGAAAGTGGTGGGTTGACACTGGGGCTACTTGTCACGTGTGTTCAGACAAGAGGTTGTTCACAACCTATCAACCGGTGGAGAATGGAGAACAACTCTTTATGAGAAATTCTTCGACTTCCTAAGTTGAAGGCCTAGGAAAGGTGATTCTGAAGATGACGTCTGGCAAGGAACTGACACTCAATGATGTACTCCATGTCCCAGATATTCAAAAGAACTTAGTGTCTTGGTCATTGTTGAGTAAGAGGGGTTTCAAGCTTGTATTTGAGTCAAACAAAGTTATTCTCACCAAGAGTGAGATGTTTGTGGAAAAAGAGTATGTGAGTGATGGGCTTCTCAAGCTCAATATAATGACTGTATTTCCTACAAGTAATAATAAGATAACTACATCTTCTGCTTATATGTTTGAGCTATCTAATTTCTGGCATGGTAGGTTAAGTCATGTTAACTATGATATCTTATGTAGGTTGGTTAACAATGATTATTTGTCTAAAATTTACATTAATCCAAATCATAAATGTAAAATTTGTGTGGAAGCAAAACTTGCTAAATTGCCTTTTCATTCAATTGAAAGAAGTACCAAATCTCTAGAATTAATTTACAGTGATATTTGTGACTTAAAATTTGTGCAAATTAGAAGTGATAAAAAGTATTTTATTACTTTTATACATGATCGCACAAGATATTGTTATCTTTACTTATTGAGAAGTAAAGATGAGGCATTATCCATGTTTATACAGTATAAGAATGAAGTTGAGAATCAACTTAGTAAGAAAATAAATTTTTTTTGAAGTGATAGAGGTGGTGAATATGAATCACCTTTTGGTGAGTTTTGTTCAGAACATGATATTATACACCAAACTACGGCACCGTATTTACCTCAGCAAAATGGTATTGCTGAACGGAAAAATCGAACCTTAAAAAAAATGATGAATGCCATGGTGATAAGTTCTGGTTTATTTCAGAACTTGTGGGGGAAAGCTTTACTTTTTACGAATTATATTCTCAACAAGTTACCCCACAAATAAATAAATAAAATGCTATATGAATTGTGGAAGGGTCGTAAACGAATACAAATACTTAAAAGTGTGGGGGTGTTTGGCTAAGGTGGCAATCTCTGTTCCTAAAAGAACAGAAATATGACCAAAAATCGTTGACTATATATTTATTGAATATGCGAATAATAGCAGTGCATATCAGTTTCTGATACATAAGTCAGAAATTAAAGATATGCATGTAAATACTATTATTGAATCAAGAAACACGTGATTTTTAAAAAATATTTTTTCGTGTAATTCTACACGAGAATTAAGTTCTCTTAAAATGACTTATGACACTACAACGGGCAATAGTCAAGACCAAGAAGGGAATGAAGATAAACCCAGATGCAGTAAAAGGGTCAGGATTTCAAAATCTTTTGGTCCGAATTTTCTAACTTATTTGTTAGAAAATGAGGCCCAAAACTTTCAGGAAGTTATGTCCACACTTGAAGCACCTTATTGAAAGGAGGCTGTCAATAGTGAAATTGAATCCATTATGCAAAATCATACTTGGGAGCTTGTGGAGCTTCCACCGGGTAATAAACCTTTGGGATGTAAATAGATATTCAAGAGGAAAATGAAAGCAGATGGTTCAATAAATCGATACAAAGCAAGACTTGTTATCAAATGATACAAGCAAAAAGAAGGAGTGGACTATTTTGATACATATTCTCCGGTTACAAGGATAACATCAATAAAGATGTTAATTGCTATAACAGGCTTATATAATCTTGAGATACATCAGATGGATGTTAAAATTGCCTTCTAAATGGAGAATTGAATGAGAAAATATATATGGAACAACCGAAAGATTTTGTAGTTCCAGGAAAAGGAATACAAGTGTGTAAACTTGTTAGATTCTTGTACGATCTCAAGTAAGCTCCAAAACAATGGCATGAGAAATTTGATAACGTAATTATGTCAAATGAAT
>JAULJZ010000018.1:190881-228939 GCA_032270985.1 Heliamphora pulchella | reverse complement strand
CTAGAAGTCACTGAAAGGTTTCATAGGAAAGATTTCTTACCTAAGACACTTTATTCCTGTGCTGGTAGAAATAACTTTCCCCTTTGTAGAGCTGCTTAAAGGAAACATAAAGTTCGGATGGACAGAAGAGCACCAACAGGCTTTTGACAGAACTAAAGAAGCCCAAACATTGCCTCAGACCATGATTGCACTACAGCCCGGTAAGCCTCTCATTCTATATTTTATATCCACTACAAGGTCCATTAGGTCTTTACTAGTGTAGGAAATCGAAGGGGACGAACGACCTATATACTACATCAGCAGGAAGATCCGGAGGCCAGAAGCAAGATACAATCCATTCGAAAGACATTGTCTAGCACTGGTTTTCACAGCGCAAAATCTAAGGCACTACTTTCTGGCTCATCAAATCGAGGTGGTTACCAAGTGTGATCCAATCAGATTTCTACTGAGCAAGCCAGCGTTGACTGGACGGGCAGCCAGGTGGATGTTGGCCTTGGCTAAATTTAACATCGTGTGCATAGTACCTATGGAAAAATGCCAGGCGTTGGCCGAACTACTCGCGCAGTTTCCAAACTAGAATATCAAGCCAATCAGAAAGGAGTTACTAAGGGAAGCATGTACCACCGTGTTCATAGAACGACCAAACGAATGGTGGGTTCTGTAATTTGATAGAGCCGTGACAGGAGGCACAAGAGGGGCATGAGCAGTGCTAACTCACCAGGATTCCAGCAGAAGGGTCAAGTTAGCCTATAAGTTACAGTTTACTTGCTTGAACAATAAGGATGAGTATGAGGCACTTATCATGGGACTATTGGCTGCGGAGCGAATGGGAATCATGTGACTTAAGATTTTGGGGGATTCAAGCTTAGTGGTGAAGCAGTCAACGGGAGAGTTTGGCTTGAAGGAAGCCACTCTAGCAGCATATAGAATAATGGTACAGAAGCAGCTCAAGAAGTTCGAAAAGGTAAAATTTGATCATGTGCCTAGGTTGGCCAATCGGCTGCCTAACACATTGGCTACCCAGGGGCAAAGCTACTACTATCAGACGATGCGACGACCATCACAGTAAAAAGGAAGCATGAACCGCCTACCCTCTTGGGTTTGTACCCGAGCCAACTGGGGGAAGATTGACGATCTCCCATTATTACCCACCTATATACTGGCCAGGGAACAATGCCCATAGCCGAGTTAGCCCGATTCATGCTGTTCGAATGAGAACTTTACCACCGAATAACAGGAAGGCTATTGGCCCGGTGTGTGGGCAAAGAAGAAGCTAGACTAAAACTGCACCAGATACATGAACAGACTTGTGGGGAAGCTAACGTAGGCTTGTACTGGAGAATCCAAAGGTAAGGTTATTACTGGCCGGAGATGTCGAGGGATGCTGTCCAATTACAAGGCGAATGCGTGCGTTGCCAAGCCATAACCTTTGGGGAGGAATGCTCACTTAATGAAGCCACGAGTGATTAGAAAATCCCATACTTAGAGTACCTGCAAGAAGGGACCCTCCCACTAGATCCAATGACAGTAGCCTGGGTCAAGAAGCTAGCAGCAAGGTATTTCAACGAGTAGGGCCAGCTATTCCAAAGAAGTGTGTAAGGGGACCCGCTACGATGTGTGTCATGCGAGGAAACAGAGGAATTGATGAAGGAAACACATCAAGGGGAACACCAGGAAAGAACACGGTCGGACAAGCAATTACTTCACTTGGGGTATTACTGGCCCACTATGGAAGAAGACGCCAAGAGATATGTAAAAATGTATCAAACCTACCAAAAGTATGGTGACATGATACATGCCGCAATAGTAGACCTACACAGTCTAAAGACTCTGTGGCCTTTTCACACATGAGCCATGGATCTCATCGGACCAATACACCCTCAAGTGAGGGCGTATCAATGGATCTTGGTCGCCACAGAGGTGTTTACTAAGTGAGTGGAGGCGATATCAAAGAAGAAAGCAGCGGCAGATATGGTGTCTAATTTTACCAGGGAACACATCATATGTAGGTTTGGAATTCCTTGAGTCATATTATCAGACAATGGCACACCTTTCGTCAACAAGCAGGTTCAAAATCTACTTGACTCCTACAAGATCAAGCACTACAAGTCATCACCTTACTATCCCAAGGGGAACGGGAAAGCCGAAGCAACGAACAAAACTCTGATCAGGATACTAACTAAGATGATGAAAGAACATGGGAAGGCTTGGCCGGATCACCTCCCAGTAGCATTATGGGCATATCGAATGGCCCAAAGGCCCTCCACTCGGCCTCACCTTATTCCTTAGTATATGGGTCAGAGGCAGTGCTGCCAGTCGAACTGGCAGTACCCTCAGCCAGGATGACCCTAGCTGTTGGATGGAGCCCCCACCACCGGCTGGTAGATTTAGAAGTAGTTGAAGAACGGCAAAACAAAGCAAGCGAAAGACTAGAAAAGACTCAGCAGACAAGGGAAAATGCTTACAATAAGAAAGTGAAAAAGAGGGAGTTCAAGGAAAACGACTTAGTTTAGAAGCTGGTTGACCCCATCATAAGGGGTCTTCCAGTCCCCAAGTTTTCCCCCAAGTGGAAAGGTCCTTACTAAGTCACGTAGGGAAGCAGCAGCGGATACTACAAGTTAGTTAGAGTCAGTGACGACTTGGCCTGGCCTATTAATGTTAAATTCATTAAAAAGTATTATGCATAAGAGATGAGAGATAGCAGAATCATATCACTTCTTTTTCCTTTAATAAAAAGAGAGTTTCTTTTCTTCTTCACAATATTGCAAAAAAGAAAAAAAGAAAAGCTACACTAGACCCCTTAGGGCCTTGTCATTCAAGCATAATTTAGAAAAAATAGGGTTGTTCACAGAAACTTGAGCTTGCTCTGCCTCTAACTCCCGCTGAGCAATAGCAAGATCCGACTCCACAGCCGCCAAAGAAACTTTCAAATGCTCGACCCGTTGAGCCACTAAATCAATGGAAAGTTTCTTCTCACGTACGTAAGCTTGAGATTTCGAGTGGCGCAGAATGGAACGAATCAATTCGAGCCTCGCACGAAGCCATGGAAGATCCAGTTTCACTAGCTCCAGGTCGTCAAGTATGTTGCAAGCCGCATCCAGTGTAGCGCGATCAAGTTCCCTGACAGAAAAGTCTGAGAACTGCCCAACCAAGGAACTCAACTCCTGGAGATTGAAGCTCAACAGGGCAGGGCTTCTCAAACCATGACTCAAGAAAGTCGAAGGGTGGCAGGCATGAATCGCCTCCAAAATCTTCAGGTCATCAGGATTGACTCTATGCCCGAGGAGAGATACGCGAACCTGGTTAGCGTGCCTGAGTCCTCCTAATAGGTCCTGCTCGGGCAACAAAATAGCCCATATCACGGCTTCAGCTCTAGCTCTTGGCTCCATAATGATATCGTCTGGCGTTTCTTCACCCAAGTCGAGCTTCTTTGTGTTAGATCGCCTCACAGACTCTTCCCCTACATAAGACTCCTCTGCTTCAGGAAGTCAAAAATTCAACAAGGAGTCTGTATTTGCTGGAGCCTCCATTTGAGCTGCAGCACCGACCTCTGCCACGGTACTGAGTTGGGGACCTAGTTTCGCTACGGCTTCGTCGGCCGAGGTGTCGAAGCCCGAAGTAAGAAGAGGAGGAACCCCCTCGGGGAACGAAGAGGGGAAGGCTAAACTTTCTCTTCTGGGTGAGCTGGCAAAATTGACATGCTCCTCGACAATCTCAAACGGGACATCTGAGGGAGGGGCGGCACTCTCTCGCTTGACTGAACCAATCGACCCAACTTATTTGCCAACTCCTTCAACTACTAGGACAGGTTCGTGTTGTCGATGGACTGCCAGTCAGGCGATAAGGATGTCATCCTCTGAGTCACTCTAATGACTGGGAGGGGGGACAGATGACGAGAAGTCCCGGCAACCCCTATATGAGTAAATTCAAAGGATGAATGTAAGAAGGAAATGGATCAAGAATGTATGTACATACGTATGTAATTAAATAAACATATACTCAGCGAAGACGTTTCAGCGGACGGCTACTCCCAGCGCCTTCCTGATTAGGTATGGGGGACGCCCCCGAAGACTTTCTAAGAAGGCTCATCGACCTGCCTAGCCACCTTGGCCACCAACGGGGTGACACGGTCCTCGACTGCCTAGAGGGGTGTAGCAACGATGACACCTGGCAACGGGGAATGAGAGGCCCCGGTGTCTAAAATCGCGAACTTGCTTCGAGTACCTCCAATATGTTTCCTTCTCGGTAGGCGGCAAGTAGTTATGGATTTGAGTAGAGGGCGGGCAACAGCCACTATAGGCTCAGTAGAGGGGAACCGTGAGAAGGAGTCTAAATTTTGCCTCCAATACAAGGAATAGCCAGAAGTGCACCGATCAATCCTACCGCGAGAAGGGAGTTCAACCATCGGCATGAGAAAAGGTACGGCAATGTTCCCAAGCAAAAAGGGCTCGTAACTGTCAACATAGGTACAAGGTCGAAGAAAGTGTACAGGACCCCCTTGGTTAAAACCGAACTATTACAAAACATGACCAGGTCGGTAAATAGAGACCTTTGTACCATCCTCAGTAAGGTAAGGTAAGAAGCCCGGGATCAACATAGATAGAATGGTTAGATGAGAGTTGTTCAGAGAGGTAGCTGTCTCGAGGTGCAGGTGTTGAGGAGAATCAAAATACCAATGGGGAAATACTACCCCTATAGGTGCCGAGGTATAAGGGCAGAAAGAAAAATCGCTAGCCTTGTTGAAAAATTTGAAGACATCCTTCGTAAAGCTTTGCCCACTCCACGAAGGATCAAATGGTAGTCATTGTCGATCTCTTCGGGAACGACTTGGCCTTCGGCGTTAGTAACTCGAATCCGCTGGGTGCACGTAAAAGAGAGGAGACAGGGGGCAAAGCCAGGAAAGCGCTCGTATAAAATTGCCTGAAGGAAGGCGATAGCAGCAAAAGTGACAATCTCATATTGCCCAACGGAACGTTTCATCTCAATTTTTATAAGGTCGAATCGGCAGTATAATGTCCCGAGGAAGAGAGGACCCAGGGGAATATGTTATCCTCAAGCTAATTGGATGGCTAGGGGAAAGACAAAGTGAAGAAACACTATCTGGCGGGCTTCCAAGGATAATAAAAGTAGATAAGTAAAGGGAAATGAAAGAGGCGAGGTAGATGTCAATTTTATGACCCTCTCTTGGAAATTCTACCCTTTCGTCCCCTTCGACCTGCTTTGGCTGAATATCCTTGAAAAAATAGCGTATCCACGAAGCATATGTGGATATGGTAGAAGAACGACGGTTCTCCAAAGGAGCCCTGGCATCTTCGAAGTGACTGCCATAGTTGGCAAAACATGTCAAGCAGGATCGCAGTTGAGATATTGCAGCATGGTCAGAAGTGATCAATGCATCAGGATTGAAAATAGTTCCCCCACGGATATCAAGGTGGAGAAGTATAGAGACGTCCTCGGGTGTGGGGATTCACTCACCCCAAGAAGTGATAAAGGTGTGAGAATTTGGCTCCAATGGTTAATAAGAGCCTCCAAGCTAGCGACACTGCGACGAAGATGGAGGTTTCGAGTTAGCATAACCAAGGGAAGGATGCCAGCACGGTCGAGGATGTGGCGCAGGTCGTCCTCATGAATGACTGCTTCAACCCATTCTACCCAACCAAATGGAGGATTCGTCGGAGTCTTAAATTGCAAATGGGAGTACGGGTAATCACCCCTTTCAATATGCAGGCAAGCAATGGAGAAGGGAGTGATCATCTCCGCCTCCTCGGGAGATGCCTCCTAATAAAGCAGTAAAGGATGGTTGATAGTGGCTGCATCGGGAGTAAAAGCATCTACTGCCCTCCAGAAGACATCGTTCTTCCCACCAAAGAATGGTGCTGCACACCATCCAGTCTGGGCAATCTTAGGACGGGCTTTCAAGAAGGCTCTGCGGTCACCAATGTTGATAGCAAGTAGGCGAGTAGCGCGTGAGGCCAATGAAGTGAGCAGGGAAATAAGAAGTCAATATGGGAATGAAGAACGGGAAAATCGTGAGTGATGTGGGATCACATAGAGGGGGCACGGTACTATTTAAAATGGAAAGATAGAAGGTGAAGAGGCGGAAAGGGCATTTATGAGTCGGCACTGACATCTGACAGTACTATGCAAGGGCATGAGGTAGCGCGTGAAAGGCACGCGTGGGAGGAACACAGATGACCCGTGCAGGGGCAAAACGTAGATGGTTCAATGAAGAAAAATCCCATAAGATATTAACAAGTCCAAACAAACAATATATTGGATATCTTATCCTGGAAGAACAATAGGAAATAAAGGAGGATAATGATTCTACCAACAAACATCTGCGATAAGCAAGATGTTTTAAGTAGCCTAAATTCGGACAAATCCTTCAACGATCCAACTTGGGAGGATCGAGTAGTGTACGACCTGAGTAAAACAAGAGCATGACAATCACAATCGGCACCTGTTTGAGTTACTTGAGTGGGGTCACTCGAGTAGCTCGAAGCGTTCGGTGAGCTTGAAACTGCATCTTATCAAAAAGTTACACTCTGCGCGCCTTGAAATCTATGAGGACCTATATTGAATTCCCTCGAGGTGGTGAGCATCTGAGCTACTGGAATTTCCAGTAGCTCGGCTAGATAAAAATACTAGTACAGACACCAAAAGAATAAAGAGGAGATATGCTGGCCTAAATACCACTGTTTTAGGTACGAGGGAACCAGGTTCGACCAACTCAGGTCATTTGAATATGAGCTACTGAGACCTCCAGTTGCTCGGTCGGTCAACATTGCTACTTATAACAGAAATGCATAGTATGCCATAGTACGAATGAGGTGTACCACAACACAGACTGTGAAGCATAGCACAGACTATGACAATTGCTCTGACTACTTGACTATATTTGCATGGAACAGACCATGAAGACAACACAGACTGTAATATTGCCATGACACAGGTCATGAAGACAGCGTAGGCTGTGTAGCTCTGACTACCTAAACATAGCACATACTATGTAACTCAGTACAAACTGAATGAAGCCAAGCATATATAGCACAAACTATATCAACATAGATTCTTCTAAGAATCGAAAGACTATCCTAGAGACAATGAAAACAATGACAGTACAATCCTGCACGGGACGTTGGGAGACATGTGGTTTGGTGGCTAAGGTGAAAGATTTGTTGAGCTATGGGACTTACCCACTTGAGTCACTCAAGTGACCTTCGAGTCACTCGACCCGAGTGGTCGGGTACTTGACCCGAGTGGGTTGGGTACCCACGTGACGCCCCGTCAGCCTACCTAGTTGAGTTGGAATAGAACACTACTTGGTTGATTTTCGAGATAAAATCTCTTGATTCCCCGAGATCATCTTTCACGATCCGATTAGATCTCTTAAAAGAGTCCTATCCGAATCCTAACATAACTTCTCTAAGTGCTATAAATATGGGGGATAGTCATGCTTTCGGATCAATCAAATTAGAGAGTACATAATATATTGTTCAAACTGCCATTATTCCATACTCAATTAACTTTCTTCTTCATCCGATCTTATCTCTCTTTAATCTGTGTTTCTAACTATTTCGCATATTTTACTTCTCCATTATTGTTTATTATTTATCTATTTTCAAAAGGACCCTACACACATAAAGGACATGAGTCAAAATAAATATTTTTTGCAAGAATTTCTAAGATAAGTTAATTAATTAAAAGTAGTATACATAGTTTTTTTTAAAAAAAATTAAATTAAGTAAGATAAACATATTATTTTAAATGAAATTAGATTTTTAAAGTTTTAATTTTGATAAACAAAATATATATAAGACCTTGTTTGGCTCAAAAGAAGAATTTAGGTTGGTAAAAAGGCTTTTTATTGGGTTTTGCACTTATTCTCAAGAATTGGGTTTTTTTGTTCAATTTGGCTTAAGAAATAATTTGGTTAGCTCAACTAGAATTTTGGGCTGTACAGTCTTCTCTTGAGATCTTTGAAAGAGACCGGGACAAAAAACTACTTGAAACGAACACGTGAGAACAAATCAAATTTTTGAATATTATAATATATAAAATCTAAACAGATAAGCACATATGTACATATATTTATATTTTATTTTATTTATTGTGATTATATTAACTTCTTTATTTTATTTAATTTAAATTGTCGAGTCGTTATATAAATGGACTATTTATAGGCAATTTTTTGATGTTTTTTTAAATTTGACTGTTGGTGGCCCATGGCCCAACTCGGCCTGCAGGGATCAATCATCAGGCTGGTCCGCATAAAAGTAACCGTTGGAAGTTTTTCGAACTTGGGCCAGGCCAATGGGGTAGAAGATAAGTGGGCTATTTTTTGGGCTATCTAGTCAAGATACAAACCGAGTTTCAGACCGACTTTGGGTTTGGGTGAATTGGTCGGCCCACGGACTCTAGGAGTTAAGACTAGGCCCAGGCCAAACATTATCGAGCAGGAGTGGGTTCGAATAGGGACTAGGCCGCTACAATAATAAGCCTGGCCTGCACCGAACAACCCATGAGCCTTAGACCCATTGTATCTAAGACCTAAGCCCAACCCAATGGTATATGGGTTCGGTTGGGCTCAAACTGGGCTACAATAGTGCCATGCTTGAGCGACCCACGAGTATCAATTCCAATTTACACCCTTAGCTACCGGCTAAGGAATACAATGTTAATTTGCTAATGCGTGTTCAACTTATATCTGCGTATTAGGCATTTATAGCTTTAATGAGTAGTTTTATATTAGAGTGATAATAATTAATCATTGTACGCCAGCATGAATCACTAAACAATTTCTCCAAAACAAGGGTGGAATTTAGTTGTTATTTTCTCATTAGTTCTCATGATTTATTTATTTTACCATAAAAGCTTGACTAGCAGCCCGAAGTTAATGTAACTTTAATTCACGTATTATAAAAAAAAAGATAAAAAAAACAATCAAAGAAAATTGGAAACTACATATATAGTCTGATTTAAGTTGAATTATTATAAATCGATTTTATCTCTGCCTTCTTTGTCACGTGTAATTAGTGGTGTTTGCTATTGTTAAAATTAATAATTTATAGATTGTAGTTTGTATTAGAAGTTGTAATTGTTTGGTAAAAATTATAACTTGTAATTGAAATAAAAAAAAATAATTATAAATTATAGAAGAAGTTATAAATATTTAAAAAAATTTATAACTTGTAACTAAAATTAGTAGTAAAAATTTAAAAATTACTAACAATAATCTTGACAAATACCCTCATTCTCATTTGATATTTTGGAAGCACGAAATAATTACTTATCCCTTTGGCCTGTTTGGTTATTTAGGTATTTTAAATTTTTTTTGACTAAAAATATAAAAAAATTAACATGCCCCATTTAAAAAAAGCAAAAATAAAATAAAAAGTTAAAAATTCAAATAGAAATATTAATTTTTAAAATATTTTATTTAAATTTTTACTACTTTTAAAATATAATAATATTTATTATTCATAAATTATTTACTACTGCTATCAAATACATATAATTATTATTTTTAATTATATAAATAATAAAATTATTTAATTTTAAAAAATAAATAAACTTTTTACTCAAACAATTAACATAAAAAAAAAACCTTAAAAATGCTAATTTATTGAACCCCTTTTTACCGAGAGAGAAGAGGTCACCACCACAAACAAAACTCCCACCAACCAAGCCATCGTCTCCCCCTCTCCCTCCTCGTCCTGCGGCTTATCCACACACCCGCACTCTCCCCACAGTAGCTTCTCCAACAATGGCGTGCACAGCTACTTCAACTTCTCTCCTCTCTTCTTCTTCTCCCAACCCTAGGGCTTCTCTTTTCCCCAAATCCCCCCTTTCCATTCCCTTCTCTCAAACCCTCGCCATTCCATCTTCCTTCAATGGTCTTCGCAAGCCCTTCCAGTGTCACCCCTCTCGATCCATCTCCTCTCGCAGATCTCACTCTCGACGGAGTCTCGTTGTCAGGGCCGTAAGTAATTCCACTTAATATGTTTATTATCTGTAATGTTCTGTATATTTGTAAAAATTCATCTGTCATCTTCATTTCTGGTAGATTTTTGATTTTGACAGTGAGTAATTTTGCCATATCTGTGTGTTTTCTGTGGATATCTCCATGCTTTCTGTTTCATTTCTGGGTTGATTCTCGGTTTTGACGATGGTGGATACCATCCGTCTCCAATTAAGCTGTTGTGTCAGAAATCTGAGGGTTTTTGAATGTTTTATGGAAAGTATATATTTTTAGCTTCAGCAAGCTTAAAGTTTTTTTTTTCGTCGTTTCTTCAGTACGTTTATGCTTTGGAACGTTTAATTTGCGTATTCCACCTACCGCCCCACCCCCCAAAAAAAAAGGAAAAAAAAAAAACTGTCTTTACATGTTTTTGTTGTGCTTTGCGAGGTTGAACAATTTGATGATTTACTTTTTCCTAATAGTCCCTCATTTGAATGCAGTGCTCTACTAGTGTATTTGCAATATGGTTTTCAAGTAATTATTTGAAAAAATCTTATTTTGATGAAAGGGCTTAATATGCCTCTTGTACATTTTCATTCATCTTGTTTTCTTCTTCCTCGTCAGTAATATAATCTTTTCTAAAACAAAAAGAGAAGTTTTCCAGTTTGAAATGTAAGCTTCTAAGTCATCGAAAGACTATGTACTAATTCATAGGTGTATTTTAGGGAATGCTTCTTCTCCTTTTTCTAGTTTCTTTCTAAGATGTATAATAATCTAGAAGCATTTATAGATTTCACTACATTTCAAGCTTCAGCCTTCAGTGCTGTTGAAGGGACCATATACTATCCGGATGCGTCAATTCACCTCATTAAGACCCATGTACATTGCAACTAAATAGAGAAGATACATTATTCTTATGTTAATCATACTTCCCTTCACAACATCTTGAAAAAAGATTGTGAATTTTGTGTCGGCCAGTAATTATTCCACCACTTGCTTCGAAATACTATGTTGAGATAAAATAAAAGATGGAATCTGCAGGATAATTAAAACGGGTAGATAATCTACAATTGTTATCTGTTAACTTCATCCAAATAGTTTCTGTCAGGTTCATATGTTTCCTTCTTAGATTGGCTTCCAAGAATTCATTCTTGTTATCTTCCTGCATGTCTTTACAACAGAGTGAGCTTCCACTTGTCGGAAATCTGGCGCCGGACTTTGAGGCCGAGGCTGTTTTTGATCAGGAGTTCATCAAGGTAATTGATGAAAAGAACAGCATTGTGGATAAAAAAATAAATATTTGAACATTGTTTTTAGTGGTCTCTGGCTCTCTGCAACCATGTAGTTCCTATATATAGTTGATCGGTGATTTCAAACAAGGTTTAGAAAATCGACAGTACATAATTGTAAAGGCTGTTAGTAATGGTTTTGGAGGTTGACAATACCCTTTACAGCTGGAAAATAGATTTGACGCTGAATCTCTGGTGTAATGCTGTTATCTGTGACGGTTGTAACGACACCGGAATGGGCATAATGGCCTATAACGGCGACCACAATGGTCTTTCAATGACTGACTTCTACAAAAGCTGAATGATTGACTTCTACAAAACTTAATTTTCTCCCAATTTCAGCCACTTCTTTCATCCCAATTCTATGCCTATGGAGCTGAAAATGGTGGGTTGGGTAAGGCTTGATTTTCAACATTTGGCTAAAAAACTTTCAGATCAGCATGATGGTTCAATTCTTTTTCTTCTGATAAAAAAAAATCTCTTACTACTTTCATTTTTATTAATTTCTGATTATTTTTATGGTTTGTAATGGCAACCATACTAGTTAAAACCTATTTTTCACCCAATTTCAGCCACTTGCTGGAGCCGAGGATGGGGGGTTGGGTAGGGTTTGGTTTCCAACATTTGGCTAAAAAAAAATCAGATACACAGGATGATTCATTTCTTTTCCTTCCAAACAACTAGTTTTTTTTTTTTACTTTAATTTCTCATTAATCTTTTAAATATTAGTTGAAGTATTTTGGTACGATGTTTAGGATTTTTATATTTCGGTTGTTTTAGGTTAGATTTGTATATTGAAGGCTGTAGTTCTTAATTTGTTTTTTAAAAATTCCAAAAGTAACAGTTTTTTCTTTTTCTTTTTGTTTGCAAAAAGCTTATTTGCAATTTAGCGCGGGAACTAATTATGATTTATGATATAATCATATGATCTATACTTCTTAATTTATTTTGGTTGTTTAACTTTTTAATAAACAGAACTGATTATGTAAAATTGTTTTCTACCGAGTTCAAACTACCACAAATATTAGGATATATTGGATTATGACGAGAAAGTAATCCAAACCTATCCAGAACCATTTTAAGCTCCAATAAATATGATTTCGAGATAGAAACCTACGTATCGGTCAATTGTTTTAAGTTGTGTAAAAGATAAAAAATTCTCAACTTTGATTGCTGTTAACGTTATGTTACGACCATTATATCCTGAAACTATGTCACTGCCACGTAACCGTTACACTACCCTCTACTATTGTTTAAAACTATAGTTTCAAAATAGGGCGCACTTGAAGAGGAGAATTTGATTTAGTTCAATTGACTTCTAGTGTTGATCTTGGGTGTAGTCGATAATGTATTCAGTCTAGAATTAAATGGCCATGACTCACTCCTACCATTGTTATTGTGTCATACTAGAATGAACGAAATCTTGATTTCCTATTCCTACTGGCTGAAGGCTAAGTAGCATGTATATAAATACATAATATGACAAGGACACAACATTGACACAGGCACAAGATTTACAAAAATTTCAAGGCATGACATGCTACCCTATGCTAGGAACACATTGAAAATATATATTTTACATATTTATTATATGCTACTTGTGATTAGTTCATTCAATGGTAATAAAAAGTGCAATATAACACTAATTAATTTTTAAAAACGGGAAATTGGTGAACAGTCCAATTTATAGGCTGTTTTTCATCTAGCATAATATTTTTTAATGAGTAAGGACAAAAATACTATTTGTACAGATAAATTTATCTGTTTTATTGTAAGCACGTATAAAGATCATAAATAAATTTATCTATCTTATTGTAAGTATACGTATAAAGAATACAGATAAATTTATCTGACTTTAATTGAAAGTACGTGTAAAGAATATAGATAAATTTATTTGTCTTATTGAAAGCACGTATAAAAAATACAGATAAATTTATCTGTTTGCATATTAAACGGATGAATGTTAAATAGATAAATTTATCTGTTTGTTGGGTATTTTCGGGAGAAATCAGGCAGTTGGAGCTTACACGTTAAAATTTTTGTTTATGGAACTTGCGCGTTAAAACTTATTTTTTTTGGACTTTTGGTTGAAATCTCCTTTTAAAAACCATATAGTCCATAACTTAAACATCAATATGTCAATTACATGACATTTGCATTCCAGTGGAAATGATGAAAAAACCATGCTCTAATTAAAAAATTGTTCCATCAATGCATACATCATTTGACATCAAATTTGTAAATTTTAAAAAATTGAAATGGATCATAGACGCTTGGGAGATACACGTTAGTTGCTTATACACATGAAATGCATAAAAAAATAGCTTGGGATCAATGATCAAATAATAAGACATGTTTAGCGAGTGTTATACACGTGCCAGGGAGTGTTCAATGAGTGTTGGTGTCCAACAAGGACACACCACTGTTGTAGAAGTGTCTGTGCTTCTTAGGATGAAGCTACAAGTTATTGTGTCAATGAGCATAAACACTTATCCGTTTTTCCTTTGAAAACAATATAAGAGAGCTCTGCACATAGGAGAATTTTTTTTTGGGAAACTCATGGAGATTTTTTTTGGGAAACTCAACTTTGATCATGGGATAATGGACTAGGAAAATCAGTGGCACGTGTCATGGAGTGCTGGATGGGTGTTGGTGTCCAACAACGACACACTACTGTTGTAAAAGTGTTTGTGCTTCTTAGGATGAAGCCATCAAGTTATTGTGTCAATGGTCATAAACATTTATCCATGTTCCCTTTGAAAAAAAATAAGAGAAAGCTCTAAATGTAAGAATTTTTTTTGGGAAACTCAACTTTGATCTTGGGATGATTTGGCCTAGGAAAATCAGTGCCACGTATTGCACAACTTTTTTTTAATGTTTTTTAATTTTTTATTATACTCTATAGACGAGTGAAGGTTTCTTCTTGCAGGTTAAACTCTCGGAGTATATTGGAAAGAAATATGTTATTCTCTTTTTCTACCCTCTGGATTTCACATTTGTTTGCCCTACTGGTGAGTTTGGCATGTAGCAAATTTAAATTCTTTATTGTTATTATTATTGTTTTATTATTATTATTATTATTTAGATAAAAGAAAAGTAAACTGAAGTCTATTATGGTTGCTGAATATGACTTATTTTTGTTTCCCTCTTTGTTCTTGATCTATAGAGATCACTGCATTCAGCGACCGCCACTCAGAATTTGAGAAGTTAAACACAGAAATATTGGGTGTTTCAATAGACAGTGTGGTAAGATTTATTTATTTTTATTTATTTTTTGCTCATTTGTTGTTTCACTACTGTAATTGGGTTTCATTTACCTAATAATACAATTCAGATCAGAGCATCCATTGGTGGATATGTCATATGTGCTTAATGCTTCACCTGACTAGGTGATGTTCTTTGCTTGCGTTCTATTTGAAAAGGGGACAAATTGACAATTCTTAGCCATCACTCTTTCTATTTGGCTATACTCAAAATTTTGATGATCTTATTTCTCCCCTTTGAGCTGCTGAATATCACTTGTCAAATTTTGCGACCTTCACAGATCTTCACGTTTTATGTACTTATCTGCTGAGTTTTGTTTGCATTTTGACTGAGTTTTCTCTTCTAGTTATCCTGAAGTTAGGGTATGATATTCTATCTGTTCCAGATATATAGATGATGTTCTATTTTGGCTTACAATACTAGTGAAACATGTCCTGTACTCCTGTTATGTCCGTCAAACCTTTTTGGTCTCTCAAACTCACGTTGATTAACTAAGGTCCCTCATATTTTAAACACTTACCATTGAAATGTTATTATTGTTGTCTTATATATATATGTATATATGTATGTATATGCATATATATCCAGACATGTTAAGTGTTTAACAAACAAAACTATGATCATTCCCATTTCTCTACTCTCTCTCTTTTGCAATTTCTATTTTTGTGTCCACTCTCTCAAGTCTCAAACCGGACTGTGATCCCATGTGTAGGCTGTCAAGCATTATTGGTTTTGGTCCCTTTGGTTGTTGCTTCGATCGAGGAACAAAAGCTAACTGTAAAAAAGGAGGAATGTTCATTTAATTCTAAGGGTAAAGTTCACTTTATAAATAGGAAAAAGAAAAAAAGAAAATTAGTGACTCAATTTCCATGCCTGGCTCATCAAAGACATTCCCTTACCTTTTCCTGTTTCAAAATCCTTTGTTTTGTTAGCACTTAGCAATTTGACTTAGGGTTTTGTATTCCTCACTTTAGCTTCACAATGTAGCCGATGTAAAATTGGTCAGTCTATCCTTCTGTTCCGCAAGACATTTTGATGGGTGGCCTTTTTATGAATAGTTTATTATTAAGTTGGGTTAGAAAGCCAGCTGGTCTTCTTCCTTTTCCCATCCACTCACTAGTTTTCCTCGCTTAATTTCAGCCTTTTTGATATTGCATGCTGGCAGCTTCTCATTAAAATCAGCAACATCCCACCTTCATTGCGGTTGGTAATCTTCATCATCTACCATGATCTGTTTGCTCGCTGATATAATTCTTCGCAATATCCAACATCATTCTGCATCCTGATATTTGCTGCCATATAGTCATTGCCACAATCGTCATTACTCCTATCAATTTCTAGTGACAGTTGTGTCGCTACCAATCACCACTTTTGCTACCACCTCCCTCAGTTTGGTCTTGTTTGATCCACCATTGTTTATTTTCATCTCTTCTCTCTGCCTCATTACGGGGTTATTTGTTATGTGCATTTTTTCTTTTTCAATTCTTTGTTGACAAAGCTTTGTTTGGATCAGTGAAGATAGCTTAATCTGATGGCCTGTGGGGGAGGGGTAGGAAGAGTGTCTGGGTTGTATATCGAAGGGTTCTTCAGGCTTCACACTTTTAAAGGAGAGAGAGAGAGTTGATAAAACTTTAGAGTTTCTTGGACAATTATCAAATAGTTCTTTTTTGATGTAAGAAGAGTTGAACATTTTTGGTTGAAAAATAGTTGGGATACTTCTAAATCTCCACTATAGTGTAATAGGACTGTATTATCTGTTACAACTTTTTTAACTGCCAATAACTGGCTGATCACCAATTATATGTCTCTATAATACATATCAATTCCTTTCAGATTTTGTGGCTTTTGTTGCGGGTGATTGGATGGCATGATCATGTGTGGTGTTCCATTAGGCGTTTAGTTGTATTTTTTTGCTTTGGTTGCACCCGTTTGAGGAATCTAAATTTTCTTTTTACATTTTGATGATGTTCTGTTACTTTTTATGTAGTTCTCCCACCTTGCATGGGTTCAAACAGATCGAAAATCTGGGGGGCTGGGTGATCTCAAGTATCCATTGGTTTCTGATGTTACCAAATCAATTTCAAAATCCTATGGTGTGCTGATTCCGGATCAGGTATATTCTATCTCAAATCTCAATATTTGCAACCTTTTCATAATTCTTTGATGGCTTTGCAGTACTTCGTTCTAGAACATATAGATCATCATGCTTACTTAGAAGAGCTATGCGGGGTGAGGATCTAGTACACTTATCTGGAAAAGTACAGTCATTTTGCAACATCAACCAATTATCTTAGTCATAAAGAAGTTGCATGCTATGTTTTGCTCATTCCTTTCATTTGGTGTAGGTACCCATCTTTGTGTTCACATTTTATGTTATTAGCAGTATCATATTGTATATTATGATTTTCCATTACAAGGTTTTTGATGATAAGATAATGCTACCCCTTTCCTGTCAATGTCCTTTTCTTTTTCTGCTGTCCCCACCAAAGAAAAGAGAGAATGCCTTGTTGCGATTCTGGCATGTGGTGGGTTGTTAATTTATCCAGGATACATTCTTAATGTATTTAAAATATACTGTCTGTTGGAATTGTTGAGACAGTGCAGATATTGGGAGGATGGTTATCTTGGAAAGTCTTTGGGGATAGTTCTATTGTTGTAATAAGATGCAGGAGTGCATGGTTTAAAAATATAACTTTATAACTCAGCATTGAAAACTGGATGTCTAGATAAAATGCAGAAAGGAAATATCATATTAGCACTGGGGCAATACTTAGTTTTGATTTTGGGACATGGAATAGAATAACCATCTTATGTAGATAGATAGTTATAGGAACATGGCTAATGGGTTCCATATGCAAAAACAATGTCAGCATTATTAGAGCCAAATACATCCTCTATGGTAGTTAACTTCTAAGGACAACAATTTATTTCGAAGAAGGGGCTGTTTGTGTTGGTCCTGTTGGACATGTGTTAGACCTCGACACTTGTCAGACTCCCAGGACACTTTCCGAATATTTGTATTGCTTTTATTTTTCAGATTCAGACACTATGGGAACACCATTCCAAACTTATATCATTGCTTTTATTGTTTAGATTCAGATACTAGGGGAACACACTAATCCGTCATATAGACATTGATGAAATACATTACTAGTTTGAAAAAATAACTCAAAATACAAGAATAAAACAATAATAATGTAGACTTGTAAATATTGATCCTTTGTCCTTTTGATTTTTTAACTATTCATAATTTTGTGTTGATTTATCTATGCCATCTAAGATGTATGGATTACTGGATCCACTTTTTAAATTAGGCATGGTTTAAGTTTAGCTTTTTTTTGTGTGTGGTCGAATATGATTTTTAGGTGAATGCTATGTTGAATTTTAAGTTGAAGAATGTATGGTTTGAAGTAATGTTACATCTTTTATTACCTTTGAATTTTAAGGTGCTAATGTTGAATATATCTCATTTGAATGAATTCTATATTTATCAAAGGGGTAAACATTTGGTATTAGAAAATATCTAAATCAAAAGCACTCACTTACCCTATGTTTTGTCCGTTTTTAGGGAAGTGCAAGTTGTAGGCCTTCTCGCTCCTCACAGCCTTTCTTGGCACACACCGTCCCCAACTTAAAAAACTATTCCGAACAAGGTGATTATTGACCATTCCTCTTTGTATCCTTTAGTTTCCCTAGAAACCCCTCAATCCAAACCTAGTGTAATTCATGTTTTGGTTCGCAATTTGGGTGATGAGTATTTCGATTCACGAATTGTTCGCTATTCAGTTGACAATTGACAATTCGTGCGATTCTGGAAACTATTGGATCCGACAAATTCCAGATCACTGTTCAGTCTTTTTTGTTGAAATGCTAAAATATAACCATTATTTGTGCATAATTTGTTAATTAGTTGGCGATGAAAGGATTTTGTAATAATCTTATCAAACTCGATATATTCTTAACCTTTTCTTTTCATAGAAAAAATGTGTCGGATCAATTGGATTGAGTCATTACACAATTATATTTTTCTTTTCTTGAACAGTAAGAGTGTAAGACACCTGTATGGATTTTTTTAGTTTCTTTCACATGTTTGGATTTTTTAACATCAATTTTGATAGTTTGTACCGAGTCTTATGATTCTTGATTCATTTTGATTTAAGATTCACGAAATTAAGATATCAATTTACAATACGATTCTCAATTTGAAAACTACGGGTTCAATAGTGAGGGTTATTTGGGTGAGATTTAGATGTCCTGGGTTTGTTGTAGTTTGGATTCATGGTCTATAATATATGTCTATGGTCCTATGGATCTTGTTTGGTGTCGTGTCAAAATCCAAAAGTAACCACCAAGCTTGAGTTGCCAAAACTTAGTCACCAAGTTTGATGTAATTGGTTAATAGAATAGAGTGGCTTACAAATAATATGTGAAGCTTTGTATGATGCTTTGTATAAAGAGGGTCTATGCAGAATTCCCGGTGCTTTGTTCTCTTGTCTCCTCCTCCTCTTCCTCTTCCTCTTCCTCTTCCTCTTCCTCTTAATACAAGATCTATTTTTAGGTTACTGTTCACAAGAACAGAACAATCCTGATTTGAGACCCTAAACCCTCTCTTATCAAAGCTCTAACCAATAACCTTTTCCCTCCATTTTCCCTTTTATCCCTCCACTTCGTACTACAAAATAGTTTCTATTCCCGGATTTTGAGTGTGTTGATTCTGAAATCCAACAAGCTGCCCCTTCAGAATCTAAGCTATTTAATTTCCTTTGGTGCACGAACCATAAAACCTTCTTTCTTGCTTATTTAATTCTAAAGCCAATAACCATTTCTTACCATTAACCCATCACGAACCCTAGTTTGCTTAACGTTTTCTTTTCCTAAGCTGCCTTGCACTACTTCATGTTTTTTCTGTTATTTCTTCAATACTGGTGCTTCACAATCAGTCGCTTTTTCTTGCTGTCAATTTGCTTTTCGGTGAGGGCCATTGTTGGTTCTCACGCAGCCCTCTTAAAAAGGTGTCATATATGTGTGGGACACATGTTGGCTATGCATCCAAATGTGTCCTATTGTTACATATCTTTAAATATTTTTATAACCGAATACGATTCAGGCACTTGAGGACATACATGCCCATCACTTAAGAGAGACACAACACATTGCAATTGTGGAATAAGCAATACTTATAAAAAAGAGTACGTTTGGAGCAAGTAACATGGGATTCAATGATAAATAAATACAATTCAGATTTTTGCCTATTGTCCATCCTTTTTTAAGACTAAAGCCCAAGTCCCAAGCTGTCTAATTTGTTTCTGAATGGAGATTTAATCTAATGAGGTACTCTAATGTGTTATGTTTCATATAGCAGATTGTGATACTGTTTACAGCATCTCTATTGTGATTGCATTCACTACTTGCATGAATCCAGATAATTTGTTTTATAAATATGTTGTCTAAAGAATACTTTGTAATAAAATTCTACGAAAGGACAAATTGTGAGTCTCTTTTGAGGGTTCCACAGTTTGTGGAAGGACAATTTGAAACAATGTCACATTTATCCCAAAAAAAAGGGGTAGAAGAAAAGGAATGATGACGAAGAGGATCTGAAAGTCTGATGCTGAGTTTCTTGCACTGATATGAATGGAAAGAGTTGTTTGTTGTGCTGGATCTTCTTTCTGGTGACCGTAAATAAGAACTCAATTCCACCTACAGTTTCATTAGATATCTTACAACTATAATTTCTCCTTTTCCCGATTATATTTTCCCATGTTTCAGGGAATTGCATTGAGAGGACTTTTTATCATTGACAAGGAAGGGATTATTCAGCACTCCACCATTAATAATCTTGCAATTGGCCGGAGTGTTGATGAGACAATGAGAACACTCCAGGTAATATATATTTATATATATACACACATTTAAAGAGCAGGCTTTATTTTCTTAGGCTTTTATTTTACCTATTTTAATGTCTTGCGGAAGGATTATTGCTTTCCGGTGATTCATTTCTTGCAATTTTTTTGGTCGTGCAGGCACTGCAATACGTGCAGGAGAACCCAGATGAAGTATGCCCGGCTGGCTGGAAACCCGGGGAGAAGTCGATGAAGCCAGATCCGAAGCTCAGCAAGGAATACTTTGCTGCCATATGAAGGAAGGGGATGAGAGCTAAACAAGCAAAACAAGTTACATCTCCACTTAAATCAATTATTAGAGGTTGCAGAGAGTTTTGTTTTCATGCAATGTTTTTCTTTTTCAGTAATCTTATTGAAGAGCTTCGAGAGGGTTTCTGGGAATAAATTGCAAATGAGCCAACCCAATATATATAATACACAGATGTACCATGTGTTTTAAGGATTCATTGTTGCTTGCATGATCTGTTTGTTCCAATTAGGGGCCCCTCTAGAATTTTGCGATTACCATTTTAAATACAATACATATGATGAATGTGAAAACATAGGAAACTAACAGTAAACTCAGAGATCTAATGTCACTGGACCAATCATAAATTATAATTGTCTTTCGATTGACTCTGCCGGAAGTATGCTGACTTAATCGATACATATTATTTGCAAGTAATTGTAAGTATCTAATCGTTTATCCTTTGGTGTGGGTCTCAAGAGTCTTATCTCAAGGGCGGTTCTTTTGTTAAAAAAAACAAATCATTAATTGTATTAAAACATTAGGTCGAGTGAGATTGATAATGGGGTGGAATTAATGATTTCGGATGAGAATATTAGTAATAAAGGAAGCCAATCTCATTGTTTGTCAAGCATTGGATTGAAGGTAAATTCGTTTTATTATGTGTTTGGCTTGGGAGGTTCGAATTGGATTAATTTTTTTTTTAAAATTTAGACTTCTTACGTACCAGGGTGGTGTTTGAGATGAAGGTAGCCTTATTGAACTAAAATAATAAGGATAGTTTTACCATTTACATGCCTATTCGGTTGTATGGGACTAATAATACTGGTGATTCTAAATGCACACTTATTTTCATGAGGCATTTGTGGTGTTGGAATTTTGGATTTTATTTAAAAATAAAAAATTCACGAGTTAATTTGAAAATTTTTAACACCTTAAAAATTAAAATATTTTGAAAATCTTTTTTATTGAAAATTAGAGTAGCTACTTGGTTTTTGAAAAAAAAAAATTAAGAAAAACAAAAAAAAGCTACTGATCTTTAAAACATTAACCAGAGAAAACAAAAATCCGGGGGCTAAGGTATGAAGCGGAGAAGATGTTAGGCATCTCGTTTGTCCAACCTTGAGGTTGACCTCTACTAATTATTATTGATTTTTAATTAATATTTTTAAATGCATGCAAATATAGAAAATAGAGACAAAGAGAGAACAAATAAAATCAGGTAAGAAAATGCATATTTTAGGTATTTAAACACGTTATAAAAGAAAACAAATCATAAAAAGAAAATCTAATTCCTAATCATGCTGGATTTATATTAAAGGATACATGATGAAAGTCGCATGCAATAAACAAAGAATAAAATTATTAAAAGAAATTGATAAATCCTAATTATGCACAAACTATGCTAAAGGATTCATGATGGATGATGGACATAGCATGCGATAAGTGAAGAAAATAATCCTAAAAAAACTCTTTAAGTCTTAAACATGCTAATATTATACTACAGGATGCATACTGGGCTTCACAGGCTGTTAACAGAATACTAAAACAACAAAATTAAGCTACTAGAACAACAAAGAGGTTGCGACTGTTACCTACAGAGGTTGTGGCCGCAAACAACAAAGGCCAAAAGATTGCGAGCACAAGAAATAAAATGCATGAACAGCTATTGAAAATATACAAAGCTTGCGGTCGTAACCTATAAAGATTGCGGTCGCAAGGACATAAGACAAAAGGTTGCAGTCGTAAAGAATAAGCTCATGATCACAAGCGTGTTAGTGCCACATAGTTGCTCCCGCAACTATATAAGTTGCGACTGCGAGGTATGTTGGCACTGTTTCACTGAATTTTAGTAGACAATGTGTTGGGTGCAAGCATACGTTGTGTAGAGTTGAATGTGAGACAGAATTACAAAAACAAATTATGATAACTTTTAATCAAAACACAATTAAAGCATGAACAATATGATACTAACAAAAGTTTTAGAATTAAGCTTGCTATTCAAGTAATCAAAAACAATAAAATCATATTATGACTAACTAAAGACTAATCATGCAAATCATAAATTGGAATACAAAAATTAATCCGACCTCTCCACGGGGGTAGAAGGTGTGGAGAGGGAAATGTTGGGGATCGTGCAGGTATACCTGAAACGTGTTTTCTGGATGTATCCTCAAGTTGTGGGGATGCAATGGTCGTTCCTCCAATCGCCTGTGACTGCTCCAATTCCAGTACTCCGGGAAGAACAGTAGTATGAGTTGAGGTGTAAGTCAACAGTGCAGCAGAGTATCGACGTCAAAAATTTGTCCTCGATAAAGCGGTAGCATATCGATGTCTGAAATCGCTCTCAAAAAATTGTACCGAAGGTATGTTTATATAAAAAATGCCACTCAATTAGATGGTGACACGTCCCAAGTTCAACAGTTTTCAAAATTGCTGAGCTTGAAGGTTGCAGCCGCGAGGATGAAGGTTACGGTAGAGATAAAGAAGGTTGCGGGTACAAGGTTAAAGGTTGAGGGTGCAATTACTTTGGCCAGTGAACAACCAGGTCGCAAGGTTTGAAAGTCGCGGTCTCAAGGTTCGAAAGATGAGACCTTGTGGTTCGACTTCACAGAGTACTGGTCTTGAATAATTTTTCGACGATCGTTTAGAGACTTTGCGTATCATCCCACTCGATTTTCATCATCGGATTCACCAAGATAAGCCTAAGATTCAGCGGGGTCAAAATTGGGGTGTCTACAGTTGCCTCTCTTTGATATAACTTGCGCAGCAACGCGTGATGCGAGTTATGTCAAAGACATAGAGACAACATCCATTTGACAGAACTGCCATTCTTAGGCTACAAACACACAAGCATTCATATGATGGTGGTCGTACTTGAACTTCTATTGAGCTGCCTACGTATCCTTTTGCTAGGGGATCAGACCAAAACGTAGTTTTGGGGCAAACGCAAAAGATGCATGATGCAAGATGCAAAACGTGATGCGAATACTAACATATCAAAAGAATACCCTAAAGGTCGAGTTAAGACCCAAAGGAGCGTAAACAAACAACAATTCAAAGATCGAGTTAAGATCTAAGAATTCAGTTGGGAATTAAAAAGATTGAGTCAAGTTCCTAGAAATTATCTTGATTGGGAAAGTAACACAAATTAATAGGTCGAGTCAAGACCTAAAAATTTAGACAAGAACAAGATAAAAAATAATTAAAAAGTTGAGTAAAGACTTTAAAACAATTTTTAAATTTCCAAAACGGGCAAACAAACACATCATAGGGGCATTAAAAACACACAAAACGCAAACATGACAATTAAACCACCCGTAAGCCACGATGTGGTTTAATTCCACTTTTGAACGTATGTCTAGGATGCATGTGATTGAAGATACCAAAGCCTGAAACATTGCCCCAGTTTGTAACATATTCGAAAGGACTCAAACTTGCAACAGTCATAAATGCAATTTACTCGCACACCACATAATATAATATTTAGAACCAGATACGCGAGATAACAGGCTTGAACACTTGAACTAAGGATTTAGCAGGATACTTAGACGACCGTTGTTTTGAACAAAACACCCAGATACTAGAATTTAAAACACAGGTGCCTAAGAGGCAAGGCTTTAAAACATAGGATGCCTAGCGCACTAGGGCTTGGGTGCCTGGGGAGCAGGGATTAAGGTGCCTGAGGAGCAGGGCTTTTAACAAACCTAAGGATCATCTCATGAACTTAGGACCTAGATAATGCTTTGTTTATGACTAGGGTTTGGAGAAAAACCTAAGACACCTTGTGAAATTAGGACTTAGATGCCTTGTGGACTAGGGTTTGGAGAAAAACTTAAGACACCTTATGGACTTAGGACCTAGACACCTTGTGGACTTGGGTTTCGAGAAAAACCTAAGACACCTTGTTGACTTAGAACTTAGACGTCTTGTGGACTAGGGTTTAGAGAAAAATTTAAGACACCTTGTGAACTTAGGACCTAGATGTCTTGTGGACTAGGGTTTGGAGAAAAACCTAAGACACCTTGTGAATTTAAGACCTAGACGCCTTGTGAACTAGGGTTTGGAGAAAAACTTAAGACACCTTGTGGACTAGGGTTTGGTTATCTTTCTTTCTTCTTTCTTCTTCCTTTCCATTTGTTCTGACATCTTTTGCTATATCTTCTGATCATCTTCTATCACGTTTATAGTCTGACAAACAAATTAGAGGCTTTAGCGGTTCTGGCCACACGCTGGAGTGGTACCGAGCTCTCCCTGCTCAGAGTCGGGCCTTTTTCGATGGTGCCGATTTCGACAGGTTTATACCATTGCTGGGTGACACCCATAATGACCACATACAGCTGACAACACTTATCGAGAGGTGGTGAGACACAACCAACACCTTTCACTTCCTGACTTTCGAGGAGACTTTGACTTCGCTGGATTTTACGATGATTACCGGCATTTGCGTTAGTGGAGACCTTATTCCATTTGACCCAGACATTCCCCATTCTACTGAGGCGATGATGTACTTTCTCGACACCATTCCCTTACAGATGGATCGGGGTCGAGTTAGGTACACATGGTTTTACACTCATTTCAGACATTTCTAGTGTATAGAGCCTTGCTATTACGAATGGGTAGCTCGAGCCTTCCTGCTATACATCTTTGGTATCTCTTTCTTTGCGAACAAGGAGAGTACCATCCATCTGCATTATCTGGGAGCTTTCCACCATCTGGGCCAAGTCACCACCTATGACTGGGGAGGTGCTGCTCTCGCTACACTGTACGGCTTCATGAAGGTCGTGACGCGGATCCCGCAAGAGCTTGGTATTGTGGGGTACTGGAGGATCTGGTAGGTATACCACTATTCCTGTCTTTTTATACTTTCATCTGTTCACATATTCATTATTTGCCCTTTTATTGACCCTTTCTTTTGCAGCTATGGAGCTATGAGTTCCTCGGGATGCACGTCCCGATGAACTCGCATGAGAATCCTCTAGTGATTCCCCGTGCTGCTCGGTGAATGAGAGAGCATAAAGGGTGAAGCCTAGAGGAAAGTGCCTTGATAGATCTTGACTTTTCTTGGACCAGTTGATTCCCGATCATGTATAGCTTATGTTCTCTGTTCTTATCATTGCTCTCTATTTTGTTGCTTCTTTCCGTTCTATCACTGGCACTGTTCTTCCACTATTTTCTGATTGTTTGTCCTCTTCTACAGGTTCGGTGGGACATCTGGTAGGAGGTGGAGGAGAGAGATGGCGTAGATCTAATGCGCAGTTATGATATCTCTTCGATGCGAATTTTACTAAAGGGCCCATTCTGCCGGGAGTGGTACCTCAGGGAGAGAGTTGTCCGCCAGTCTCTTGGCCTCGATCACTTCTGTATTCTAGTGCCTCCTCCTATTCGCATGTGCCAGACAGACATCATGATTGATCTAGATATTATTCGAGAGATGGCTTGCACTCATGCTTCTTTGTTGCTGGGGCACGTAGGCGACTACACAACGTGGGTGAGAGCATACCTAATGGGACCGATCGGTCCTCATCGAGCAGTTACAGGGGATCCTCCAGCCGAATCAACTAGAGTTAGGAGGATAATACGAGTAACAACAGCAACAGCTGTAGCGGGAGTTACTGGAGCGGGAGCTATTGGAGAAGGAGTAGAAGTAGTGGGTGCCGAGATTCCTTGGGACGACACTGTCTTTGTGGTGGGTCATCCATTCGTTCTTTCCTTTTTCCAGTCCTACTGACCCCGGAGTTCAGAGTTGATTTTTACAGGGTTTGTCCTTGTCCTTTCATTTTTAGCTTGAGATACATTTAGCTTTTCGGGCCTGTGTTCCCAGTTTTATTTGATGATGGGCCAGGGTGCCCTTGCACATTCAGATATACTTGGGCCTTCGAGCCTTTTACCTTTTCTGTTTATATGATCTTGCTTGCATAAAAAACTTTATCTTTATTATTGCTTACACTATCTTAGTTGCATGATACAAGTCTCATATCACAGGCTAATCTTTACAAGAATTTTACTTTTATTCTTAACAAATGGAAAACCCATCAGAAAGCAACAAAACAAATTTAAACAAACGATAAAAAAGAGAAACAAGGAAAGCAAGAGGTTCAAAAAGTGTACGATAGAGGCACACCCACAAGGCGTTGCACTACAAGGCGTGACTGATCCAGGATAGAGAAAAAAGAGATAAAGACAAGAGGCAAAGAGGAGGAAGAATTCAGGGACCTTCTTTGCTCTTAGGATTTTATAACTTTCCTTCTATTTTAGAGTTTGGGACTTGCGCGCCTGTTCTTATTTTCAAAACCTTGTAATTGCAACTGAAGTAATGAAAATTCCCTTCTATTTGAAACAAGTTTATTTAGATTTTTTTTATTTTTGCAATTTGAATGACTTTATTATCAGAACTCAAAGACAAATCTGTATTGGTCTTTACTTGGATTTAAAGAGGGATAAAACAAAGAAAGTGGCTGGACTTCTTAAAAGAAGCTGCCTACGTATCCCAAGAAGTGGAATCATGCCGTAATGTAGTTCAGGCTTGGTTTACTTTCGGGTATTAATACTTTCCTTTTATGATGCCCTAACTTTTTCCAAGGTCGCCCTTTCAGGTTTTTGGCCTTGCGGGCTATTTTAACTTTTTCTTGGACCGCCTTTTCAGTTTTTAACCCAGCAAGTTTTTTTATTTTTATTTTATTTTTCTCTCAAGGGTAGTACTTTTTTAGTTGGTCCAAGTTGATTGGAGTGAAAAATGTGTTACCATCCAAATCTATGATGATTATAACACTGTAGACACTCCAAGTTGACTCCATCGAATCTTAAGCTTATTTAGGTGTGTCTAATGATGAAAATCAAGTGGGATCATGTCTCTGAATGATCACCAGGAAACAATCCAAATCTAGTGCTTTGAGAAATTTGAACCGCAAGATCACAGCTCTTGAATCTTGAGGCCGCAACCTTCAAACCTCGTGATCTGGTTGTTCACTGGTCAAAGTAATTACACATGTAACCTTTGAACCTTGCGATCATAGCATTGATTGTTGCGACCGCAATGTGAACCTCTTGAAAATCCTAAAAAATGTCACAGTCGCAACCTTTATCCTCACGGTCGCAACCTTTAAAGGTGACGACCACAAACTTTGTGAGCCCAGTCTGAGCCTTGAACGTGTCAGTACCTCATTGGTTGGCATTTTCTATAATCGTACATTTGGTACGATTTTGAGAGGATAATTTCTGCTGATGACGATAGGCTGCTACTTTATCAAGGACGATTGAAGTACACCGATACTCTGCCGCATTCCCAACCTACATCCCAATAAGTTCTTACTTCCCGAGTACTGGAATTGGAGCACTTCCCTATGACCGAACAAACGAGCATTGGTCCCTACTACTTGAGGACACGCTTGGATTGTTGCATTTTAGGATTCTGTTGGAATTCTGATATTTCTCTCCTCACATTTTCTACCCTCATGTGGAGGTCGAGTTTTGAATTTGAATTTCAATTGCCGAATTGCATGCTTATTCCTTAGTTTTTCCATCACTCGGTTTAATTACCTAATTTATATGTTTGATCATCAATTTTGAGTTGTTAAATTGAGAGCATGCTTAATTTTGGAGAATTTGGTTAGCCTTCATTATAGTTTAATTAAAATAGTCTAAATTACTTTCTATTCATTTCACACACTCGTATCCAGTACACTGATTTTTTAAAGTTAGCAAAATAGTGCCTAACAACCCTACGATCGCAACAATCAATGGTGCGGTTGTTGCACTATGGCACTAACATTCTTACGGTCGCAACAATCAATGTTGCACCCATATAGTTTAGCCTTAATAGCTTAGCGACCGCAATGTTTAGATGTTATGGTCGTAACTTTTTTTTTTCATCACCAGTAGTTTATTTTTTGTTCCAGTAGCCTATTTTTTTTTGCCTTTTATAGTATTCTGTTGATCACCAGTATGTAATCTTTAGTGTATTTCCCGCATGATTGAGGTTCACAAACCTTTAGGATTGTCTTATCTTTGTTCAAAGTCATGATATGCTTACCTAGTATTGCTTTAATATGATTAGGGCATATTAGTTTAATTCGTTTCATCTTTTGTTCATTGCATGCGATTTGCACCATGTATCCTTAGTATAGATTTTGCATGCTTTAGGACTTAAGATTTCTTTTCATGCTTTCACTTTGTGTTCTATATACCTATACTATGTTATTTTTAGTATTTGATTTCGTTTGTTTTCTCTTCGCCTCCACTTTCTGTAATTGCATGTATTTGATAAATCTAATTAAAGAATCAATGATGATTAGTAGAGGCCAACTCACGGTTGGATAGCTAGAGTGCCTAACACCTTTCCTGATTCATATCTCAGCCCTTGAACTCATGTCTCTCTCTGGTTAAACGTCTTAACGATCAGTAGCTCATTTTTGTTTTTCTTGATTTTTTTCAAAATCAAGTGGCGACTCCATTTTTCGTAAAAAGGGTTTTCAAAATCTTTTAGTTTTTAAGGTGTTTAAGTTTTTTTTTTTAAAATTAACTCTTAAATTTCCTAATTTTGAACTAAACCCAAAATTTTGGCGCCACAGTATTTTCTAGCGACTTCGCTAGGGACTATTTTTAAAACAAATAATAGGGCTAAGCTCAAAAACGTCATTGGTTCTTAATCTGACTTTCTCATTTGTATTCTTGAATGCATATCGCATTGTTTTCAACCCCCTACTTGGTCGACCCAATACCCAGGTCAGTTTACTATCTCAGAGCTATGCCGTGGAGACAGGCAAACTTTCTAGCTGCACACTCATTTAGGTGCAGCAAAAAAGTTATTGCGTACCGTTAGACCATGTCCTGCACCATACCAAGCATGAGAGGTATATTCTTGACTCTAGTCAGAAAGTACCTAAAGTGTTGACCAAACCGGCCTTTTCTCCATATAGTATCTTAGAACCCCCCATTAGGTACGAAATCGGTAGGATTAAATATTTTTATTTAATTGTTTGCATCTATTTAGGACGTTTGCTTGTTTGTTTGGCTTAAGATAGTTTCTCTCTTAGGGTTCGGTCCGGGTTTGCTTTTGGCTCTTGTTCGTTTTAGAATAGTTTTCCTCTCGGGTTCTTACCCAGGTTTTGGTTTTAACCTTGGTGTGTTTTAGGATCTTGGTTTTCTTTCCAAGGCTTTGCCTGGGTTTTGGATGAGGCCCCTGATGTTTGCTTAGGATAGCTTTCTCTCTCCCAGAGGCTCTTCTCAGGGTGTCGATTTAGTACCCTTGGTTTATTTAGGCTTGCTTTCTCAAATCCCTGTTTGGGTTCTGGCTTAAGGTTTCGTTTGGTTTAGATTTTTTTTCCTCTTGAAGTGCTATTTGGTTTTTCCCAAAAAACCCTTAGTTAAACCTTTGTCCTGGGTGTTTCTTTGCTTAGTGTTAGTGTGGTTTTTGGGTTTCTCTTTTGAAGTTTTTGGGTATTGTGCATTCTGGTTTTCTGTCAGTTTGGACCCGATCAGGGCATTCTTCTGTTTTGCTGTTCGCAGTAAGTTGTTCTGCAATCTATTATCGGGGATCAATTTGAGAAGTTTCTGATGCTTACTTCTCTCCTCTTAGATTTTTAGGTTTGTTTTGATTTTAGATCATTGAGTCGGAAGAATTGCGTCCAGTGCGTGTTTGGGCCAGATTAGTAACAAGAAGACTCTACAGGGTGTTTGAACAGACAGTGGAACCGTCTGAGATGGAAGAGAATGAGGTGAACTTGAAAGCCCTAATGAGGGAAATTTTCGAGATACAAAGAGTGGTTGAGCAACAAACCCAAGCCCAGATTCAGTGTCAGACACAGATCTGAGCAATTTAAGCTCGTTTTCTGGGTGTGAATGAGCAGCAGGAGGACGATCCGAATGAAAACAGAGAGGATTTTTGAAATGATAATCAGGGTCATAATGGACCACAGGTTGTCGTTCCACCCCAGGTTCCCCGCCAGTTCATGGTAGAAGAGGAAAATATGGCCCAGTCCAGGGAATCTGCGTTGATGAAAAAGATTGATAGGATGAAAAAGGTACTGAGAAAGGCAAAGAAAGTAGAGGAGTATATGCTGGATGTGGGAGGTTTGTGCCTATTCTTAGATGCCCAGCTCACCGATAAGTTTAAGATGCTAAAAATAGAGAAGTTTGATGGAACCAAAGATCCTCGGATTCATTTGAGAATGTACATCGGTACCCTCTCTTCCATGGGAATCGATGATCAGATAAAAGTCCATATATTCTATCGATCTCTTTTAGAGGCAGCCTAGAAGTGGTTTCTTTCTCTCGATATTGCCAAGACCAGAACATGGGAAGATATCACCAAATCATTTGTCAGTCAGTATAACTACAACGTCCAGCTAGACGTAACCACTTGAGAACTTGAAACCACCCAACAAAAGGGTCGGGAGTAGTTTGTAGATTTCCTGATCCAATGGAGAGGAAAGGGGGCTAAAATGACTAATCAACCAACTGAAAAGGAACAAGTAAGAATTATGGTAAAGAACTTGTAATCCCCTCTAAAATGCTATTTGATCACACGGCCACTCTTCACTTTTGAACAGCTATTCGACGCTAGGGTTCAGATTGAAGACATAATTCAGTTGAGAGACATTGAGAAACTCGAGCCAAGTCAAAAATAGAGAAGACCTTACCCTACTAATAACCCGAATCAAAACTAGCTTACCCCCTCTGCAAATCTTGTTGCTTTCTGGTCAAATAAAGTGAACCTTTTGAACCCTCAGTCCGAACAGCTAAACTCCTCATCTTTCGCACCACCCTGAAATAATCAACCATCGCAGCAAAAGATGCCGATGAGAGTCTTTACTCCCCTTAATATACCTCTATCTACAGCCCTGAATCGACTTGTCGACAAGGTGCTGATAAAACTTCTTGATCCAATGCTGCTATCAAACCCCTTGCCACCAAGATACAACCCTTCTCAATATTGTGCATTCATTAGAGCCACGGGCATTTAGCTGATAACTGCCTAAGACTCTACCATGAAATCCAGGACCTCATTGATAATAAGGTCATTCCACCTCTCTCTACTATTCAAAAGTCGAATGTCACAACCAATCCACTGCCGAATCATGCTAAGTAGGCCGGTTTGAACTATATCTATTTGGGGCAGCCAGAGGTCCCCAGCTGTTATATTTGCTCTGCACATCTACCGCTCCTGCATATCTTAGCTACTGAGGATCAGTTATCTTGTTCATTAATTATGACTGGGAACATATGGGAAATGGAAGAGTGGCACGATGCAGCTTGTGATGAATATGAAATGGTGGTTCAGGCAGATAACCAGGAGGAATGCAACGACGACAATGATTAGCTGTTGGATTACCTGGTATGGTCGTACGGATTCGATCACGTCCTAGATGGTGTTGTTCTTCCTCAGCTTTTTGAAGAAGAAATCTATATGGATGAAATGTAGTCCTATTGGTTAGTCTGAATGGTGTTGAAGTCAGACGAGGAAGAGTGGACCAAATTTTGGGCCGCTCGTGACTAGCAAGTGGGATATATAGAAGAGGATATTTAGGGCTTAAACAACGTCGACAATACGTGGGCAATTGAAGATGAAGAAGAAAGGTAAGGAAGGCCAGAGTCAATGATCTAAATGATTTGTGAAAATCTGAGAGTTCCCTGTACATCACCAGGTCGGACGGACTGAAAACACCATGTCGAGTTTATGAGATCCTAAGGAAGGTGTTGAGCACCTGACTAGGAGTGGACGACACTTTAAGTCTGTTCAGCTAGAGAAATGACAAGCAAGAAGTGAAAAAGGGAAAGAGAAGGAGCATGAAGAGGAAGACGATGCTGTGTTAAGGTAATTGAAAAAGACCCAAGCTAACATCAACATCTGGGGTCTGGTGATGGCTTCACACAAGCATCGACAGGCTGTGCTGAAAGTTCTAAATAAAGTAAATATCTCAATAGACGCGACCCTAGAACAGTTGATTGGGCTCATTCTGTCGGCTGTAGAGCTCGGGATAATTTTCTTTTCTGATAAGAATTTGCTGCTGGAAGGAAGAAATCACAATAAACCCCTGTATATCACCGTTAAGTACTTGGAAAAATGGGTTCTGGTTACCCTTATTGATAACGGGCCGGCACTGAACGTCTGCCCACTTCGAACAACAGTTTGTTTGGGAATGAAGCTGGACCACTTCATGCCCAATAACTAAGGGGTCATGGCTTATGATAATACGAGGTGGGATGTACTCGGGTTGGTGTCGTTTGCTGTATCGATTGGGTTGTTGGAGACTTTTGTAGAATTTCATGTGTTGGACGTTCTGGCGTCTTTCAATCTATTGTTAGGAAGATAATGGCTCCATGATCCGAACGTTCAAGCAGTACCTTTTACCCTCGACTAGAAGCTAAAACTAATTAAAAATGGGGCAATACTAACTATTCACATGGAGGATAACATCCAACCCCCGAGGAAAGATGATTCCACTATTCTAGAAGTTCAACATGGAGAGGGAAATGTTTTCCTAAGCGATTTTCAATTTGATGAGGTTTAGACAGTGAAGGTGCTCTTAAAAGAGGAAGAAAGCTATATCAACCCCTATACTATCACGATGATGAGGCGCATGTCTTATTTCACGGGGATGGGGTTAGGACATCAACAGAAAGGCATTTTGGAACCAACCAGGTGTTACCAACCTTGCAGCGCTTTAGCTTGGGGTATAAACCAACAAAAGAGGATCTGAAAGAACCGAGAAAAAGGCAGAGAGGGAAGAAAGTAGGTATGAAGGAACGTTGAACGGTTACTTCGTTAAGGAGGATGAAGACTTTCCTTACTGTGGTTTTTCAGATCCATGGTTTGATGAGGAGACTAAACAGAGGCTACTAGGGCAGGAGACTTCTTCAGTTACTAATTATTTGATTTCGAGGAGGAGGAAGATGCTGAAGAGAAAAAGGGAAAGAAGATTCAGGAGGAAGAAAACTAGGCAGACGAGCTGGATGGCATCATCATGGAAGCTTTGTTCAGTCACCAGATGCACATAGTTGACTAGGATTGCTTGATGATGGGTTACGACACACCAACTAATTATACTGGACTCATCATGGACATGGCATTGAAAGATGTTAAAAATTGGTCTTTAGAGTGCTATAATTTGCATGATGCATGTCTTGAATTTGGGTTTGAGTTTTGTGAGTTCTTGTTTTGTTCTGACAAGCTAGATGTCGAGTCTGAGAGCACGTCTGTCCGTGCATTCTCCTCCCCCATTGCTTTTGAACTTGTAATTTCGTCTCTTTTTAACATCAATGAAATGAATGAGATTTTTGGTTACTCTGCTTTCTGAAAATTTTGAATTCGACGGGAATGTCCCCAAAGAAATAAAAGCTTTAATAAAAAGAGAAGAAGAAATGCGCGCTCAACCCATAACTGAAAAAACTTTGTCAATTAATCTGGGTGATGAAAATAACCCACAAATTGTCCAAATTGGTTCTTCATTATCTTTAGTTAAACGTGAGCAATTAACAACTCTGTTAAAAGAATTTAAAGACATCTTTGCATAGTCTTATGAGGATATACCCGGTATTGATTCTGAGATTGTCCAACACCATATCCATTTGTATCCCGATGCCAAACCGGTCAAACAAAAATTGAGACAAATATGGCCAAAATGGGTACTGAAAATCGAAGAAGAAGTCACTAAGCAGATCAATGCTGGTTTTCTTATGGTAACCAAATATCCAAATTGGGCGGCAAATATTGAACCGGTCTTGAAGAAAGATGGACGTATCAGAGTTTGTGTGGATTCTTGGGACCTCAAAAAGGCAAATCCCAAAGACGACTTTCCACTGCTACATATTAATGTCTTGGTGAACAGTACAGCGGGAATGCCCTTTTATCATTTATGGATGGTTTCTCCAGGTAGAATCAGATCTTTATGGACCCCGAAGAAAAAGAGAAGATAATGTTTACTACACCTTGGGGCACCTTCTATTATCGTGTGATGCCATTCGATTTGAAGAATGCAGGGGCAACCTATCAAAGGGTTGTCACTACTTTGTTGAACGATGTGATACACTAGAAAGTTGGGGTGAAGTCCAAGGATTAGAACGGCTATATCGTAGCACTATATAAGTTCTTTGAAAGGATAAAAAAGTACAAGACGTGTCTCAACCCACAGAAGTGCGCCTTTGCAGTCACGGTAGGAAAAATGCTCAAACTTATGATTACTCAATGGGGCATCGACGTCGATCCATCGAAAATCGAAGTGATCATGAAAATACCTCCTCCAAAGACTGAGCAGGAGGTCAGAGACTTTCTAGGCAAGATATAGTTCATCAACTAGTTCATTGCCAAGTTGATAACCACCTGTAAGCCATTGTTCTGCCTACTGAAGAAAGGGGTCAAGTTCGAATGGGATAAAAAATGCCAAGACGCCTTTGAAGCTGTGTGTCAGTACTTGTAAAACTCACCTGTTCTGACCCCTCTCAAGCCCAATAGGCTTTTGATTCTCTATTTGTCAATAACTGACTCGGCTATGTGATATATGCTAGCACAAGAAGGAGAAACTGGAATTGAGAAGGCAGTCTATTTCTTGAGCAAGAAGATGACCAGATGCGAGATACGATATACACCGCTGGAAAGGACATATTGGGCTTTGGTTTGGGCCTCCAGAAAACTAAGGCATTATATTCTATCTTTTACAGTGAATGTAATCTCCCGAATGGATTCTTTAAAGTACTTATTCGAGAAGCTGACACTAACAGGAAGGTTGGCCCGGTAGTTATTATTGCTGTAAGAGTTTGATCTCAAGTATGTCACCAAAAAATCCATAAAGGGCAGAGCAGTAGTAGAGTTTTTAGAAGACCAACCAATTAAAGGAGACGAAGACGCTGAGTTTCAGTTTCCCGATGAGTAGCTCATGGGAGTCAAGGACGACAAATGAACTCTGTATTTTGATGGTGCATCCAATTAGTATGGCTATGAAATAGGAGTTCTCATTGTCACTCCTAATGAGTCACATGTTTCCCTGTCTTTGAAACTCAACTTTGAAGTTACTAACAACCAAAATGAGTATGAAGCGTGCTTAGCCAGGTTAGAGGCAACCTTAGAATTAGGGGCAAAGAAACTAGAAGTCATTGGAGATTCGGCATTGGTGGTCTCACAGGCAAGAGAAGAATGGAAGGTCAAAAACATAACGCTGATTCTCTACCATCAAGAACTAGAGAAGTTGATCCCCTACTTCGAATTAGTGATTTTCACCCATGTCCCGAGATTGCAGAACAAGTTCACCGACACTTTGGCTACCCTAGCGTTAATGATTGAAATATCATCTGGATTTAGGATGAGGTTACTGATAATTAAGCAGAAAAGAAGACGTGTATATGAAATGACAGCAACAATCGAACAAAGTGCAGATGAACTCCCTTGGTTCTTTGACATCCAAAATTTCGTAGAAAAAAGACAATACCCCAAGTTTGCTAGCAAAAGGGACAAAAGAGCAATAAAAAGATTATCTACACAATTTATCATTTGCAGGGGAAAGTTGTACAAAGGAGGGCACTTCGGGGTCAATAAGTTATGTGTTAGCAGTGAAGAAGGTTGAGAACTGATGAAAGGGATACATGCTAGAGTCTGCGAGCCTCACATGAGTGGAAATATGCTAGTCAATGAAATCCTACAACAAGGGTATTTTTGGATGACAATGGAGATAGATTACATACAGTTCGTACGAAGGTGCCAAAAGTATCAGATCCACGCAAATCTTATGCATGTTCTCCAATCTTAGCTGTATAGCTTGACATTGCCGTGGCCGTTTTCAGTATGAAAAATTGATGTGATTGGAAGAATAACACATAAGGCCTCGAAAGGGCACGAATTCATTTTGGTGGCCATTGACTATTTTACTAAGTGGGTGGAAGCCGCCTCCTACTCGGTGCTGAAAGCTTCGTGCTGGTACTGAAAACTGCTATGGTCCAGATGGATGAAAGCTAGGACCAGAGAACCTCTGCCTCTTGTTGGAGCACCCACCTGACTGCGCCTCTACTCCACTCGGCTGTGTCCTAGCCTCCCTAGAAACTCGAATCTCAGTCAAAGTATTCTCAACCTTCGCTGCTGCCTCCACCAGCTCTGTGAACACACGAAATCCCATTGCTACCACACGCTCCCTGATCGTTGGCCTCAAGCACCGCTCAAACATCATTGACCGCAGCTCATCTGTGCTCACTAACTCTGGCATAAACTGGGACAAGCTCGTAAAGCTGGCCTCATACTGCATGATATCCATCGCCCCCTGGGTGAGAGTGTAGAACTCCTCCCTGTATAAGTCCCTTTTCGAAGACGGGAAGTATTTCTCCAAAAAAACTCTCGTAAAGGCTGCCCATGTGACCCCCACAGTGTTCCTGGCATATTTCCACCATGCGTGAGCATTACCTCTCAATTGATAGGTGGCTAAAGAAACCCGCAACTCGTTCTCAGCTATCTACAACGTATCAAGGATCCGGGTCACCAATTCTAACCACTATGTCGCAACAATAGGATTAGGATCCCCAGCAAAGATCGGAGGGTCATGACGCCTGAAGTATCTAATCGCCACCGTCACCCTCAACTCAGACACTCCCTCTCTCTCTCTAGCAGTCTCACCTCTAGCGGCCTCAACCAACTGACCGATGGATCCCACCAGCGCACGCAGCAACTCTACCGCGTCAACAGGTCCTTTGGGAGCATTTTCATCCCCAGCATTAGGGATAGGAACATCCCCTTGGTCAACACCACGGCCACGGTCTCGACCACAGCCTCGCTCTTCCTCACAGACATCGCGTTCACAAGAAAAAGACAGAGCATAAGACGCAGCATATAAGCACGAATCACATAAGCATGCTAATACGTAGTCACATAGGTTAATGCTAAATATACCCCACATACCGAGGAGAACCAATAAGAATGACGAGTCAATTTGGATAACCTACTTAGATTCCCTGCTAGAAATCACGTCAGCTAAACGCGTTTCTAACTTAGCTTCCAAGTTTGTAAATCTAAACGCCCAAAGGCAGGACTAATCAAGCCTAAGGGTCAACCCCCATGCTCACATATACACAATATTCTCATGCTTAATATGCTAACACGTTCATGTTATCAAAGAATCTAAACACATGTAGTTAAGCACACGCAGTCAACCTCACTAGTGATACACCCTCTTCTCACGGCTCTTAGGTATTCGAACCCAGAGCTCTGATACCAAGTTATCACACCACAAACTCCGGGTCACGTGAAACACCCACAAGCAACTAAACATAACACCCAACATCCAACCCGAGAATACACTCTCAATATAAAACATACATGCATTTTATATAATCGCCAAATGGTTTACATTACACGATTTTCACACCGAAAAACATGTTACAGTATACATGTTCAAAATGAGCAAAGAGGAAGACTACAGATCTTTCGTCCCTCCGGCA
>JAULJZ010000018.1:173550-183089 GCA_032270985.1 Heliamphora pulchella | reverse complement strand
TATTTTTTCTAAAAAACAGTAACACTGTTTTTTTAATAAAAAATAAAAATAAAATAAAAAATATTTTCTAATTATAAAAACAAAATGTTTTAAACACAAAAAATATTTAGAAAATAATTTTTTTACTAATTTTTTTATTTTTAAACAGTTTTTCCGTTAATAGTTAACGAAAAATTGACTTTTAGACTAATTTAATACAAAAACTAAATTAAAAAAAATTAATAATATTTTAAAAATCACAAAAAAATAATTAATATTTTCATTAACCTCGTCAGTGTAATTTAACCTTTAGTAATTCATTCCAGTCACGTATTCACTTCCAACGGTCCCTGACAGCAACCTTCACGTTCTTTAATGGACCCGCAGCTTCCAATGTGTCTCAAATTTTAATGCCTCTTGTTTCATTTAAATTATTGAATGCCACGTATTTATATATTAAATAAAATAATAATAAAAAAGTGATAAATTTTATTGAATATACTAATAAATGTGAAATTAAAATATTATCTAGATTTACTCTAAAAATATTGAATATTTGTTAGTTGATTTAAGGGTTTAATTGCTAATTTGGAATAATTATTCAGTAGTTCCTTAACACTATATGGTATTGTTTATGTAATATTTTTATTTAATTATATAGTAAAAAATATTTTGTATAAAATAATACGGGTCTATTTTTGTTAGGTAAATAGGAGATAAAAAAAACCCACTTAGTATACATCGTACATTCTTATTTATTGAAAGTACAACTTAAGTAATGTCACATGGTATTTCGAGAGTATTTAATAATTTTTTGCTAATTTTCTATTCTAAAGGGAAAATTATGAAATTATTAAGTATTCTCGGCCAACGCGATATCATGTTGTACTCTTGATTAATAAATAATTACAACTTACACGCAATATCACGTGGTACTCTTAATTAATAAATAAGCACAACTAATACTATGTTGGTCACTTCTTATCTCCTAGTTACCCAATAAAAATAAGTCATTATATGATATATTCATACTGATACTGTAAAATTTATCAATATGATATTAGATAAACGTACCACGTGAAATTACCACCTGATACTTTAAAAGTACTGAATAAATACTCGAAAATTATTTGGTACACCCAAGGGACACATAACACTACTTATATTATATTTTTAATAAATAAAAATATATAATATGCATGAAGTAAATTATTTTTAAATTTTACTTACTCAACAAATATAAGCTAACAAGGTTTCACCCAAAATGTTTTTATTATATAATTAAATAAAAATATTATGTAAACATGTCAGAACTACCTAGTAATAACTCATTGTGAATAACCCGCCGGCATGTGGGGTCCAAAACAGGTCATGTCCGAAAAAACTAAAATCACATATTAATAAATGGAAACATCACTGGTGCAGCTACCAATCGGCAACATGGTATGTTCATCTTTTGTGTTGTCCAAGCATTCGGAGATTACGAGGGAGCTTATTTTTTATTTTTAATATTTTAGGATGTTCGTGTTAATTTGCTTAAATCTCGATTAATTTATGAAAAATTAATCTCATCGTCTATTAGTGAAAGGTCTAATTAAAATCGAAACAAAACTTCCCTTAAATTTGCTCTAAAAAATTGATATTACCTAAAAGAGAAAATACCATGATTCATTTACCTTGATCTCAGGCTAACCTATAGCTCGTTTGGAAAACAAGGAAACAAAAAAAAAATTACATTAGTAATAAAAGAAAAGAAAGGAAAAGAAATAATTGTGTTTTTTTTTTCATCTTGTTTAGACAAATAAGAGAGAAAATTTTCATTTTTTTTCCTATCATGTTTGGTTAGTCTCAGTAAAAGAAAAAAAAAAGAAAGCGATATACTAAATATTACTAAACTAACCCTATTTTAAAATAAAAGTACTTAATATATTTGTTTTTAGAAAGCTAATATTGACACTACAAAACAAAAGCATTTAAGTAGTTTTTTTTCTCTCCAAATCTCTCTACTTTTGAGAAGATTCAAAAATGTAGTTTTAAGTGATAACTATTTTTTTCCTTTTCATTTCTATCAATTTATCTTCTCTTTAGTTATTTAAACAAATGATTGAAGTGATAGCACAATTATTTCTTATCTTTTCTTTTCAAATCACCCAATTCAAATGAGATTAGGGTTAACGAAAGAGTTTATTCATACTGTAAATATTAAATTTTATAATTAATAAAAAATTAGAAATATTTAAACAAATGCGCTTAGAGTATCTTACTTGTAATTTTTAATTTTAAATTAACAAACACAAGTTTTACTCCTTAAAATTATAAGTTTACAATTTTAACAAGTACTAAATAACTTCTGCTTAAAGTTATAATTATAATTTTTTATCTATAATTCAGAAATTCATAATTTCAGCAACCTAACACCCTGACTGTTTGGAACTTTGATGAATTGATTGAGAGTGCTGAATATACATATACATCCATATAATAAAAAAATGCATTATCTTTCTTCTAAAACAATTAAGAAAAACGGTTCAAAATAATTTAAATTTAGATACTACAGTAAGATTCTCACCTTTTTAAAGACATATCCTCCCCTATTAACATATTTTGAAAAAAAAAATGGTATACATTAATCCAAATTTAGATCCTACTGTTAAAAACTCACAATTTTTAAAATTCTTTATTTAATAAAATGGTAAGAATTTACTCATCATAAAAAACTTAAGAGCTGACAAATACAATTTAACCCCTTTTCTTTCATTCAAAGAAATTCATTTATTGCCTTTAGGCCCAGACAATTCGCCAATACATATACGAGTTGGTTCATTTCTCTTTCAATTTTCTTTCTCTTACCAAATTCAAAAGCTAAATATGGTTCTAATGTTTACAATGCAGAATCAAGTCATGAGAAGCAAGGAATTTGAGACACACTAAAGAAAAAGAAACAGCATGGTTTTGACAAATTGAATAGAGACTGCATTCATTCACTAAACAAAGGCAATTCAACTACCAAAGATGGGAGAAAGGGTGACCTTATTGCCACAATCAGAATTCCTGGGAAAGAAATGAGAAGGGTGAGTGCGGTGGAGAAGTCTGGAGACCAAAAAACAAAACAAAACAAAACAAAATATAATGATAGTTCAACCAGAATCAAAAAACATGTGCCATAGATGAGGCATGATGATCCATGGATGGCCTGATATTTACCTTTCATTCTGGCATGGCAGCAAAAAATTGCTTCTAACATGGATGTCTCAAGAACAAACCTGCTTCCAGCTGACTTCTCTATTGTTTGATCAGCTTGAAAGAGGTTTCTAAGTATGGATTCCTTAAACCCAAAAGTCCGAAAACTAAATAAAATAAAATTACATTATTATTCTTCACACACCCTCTCCCTCAAACTCATGATGCGACAGCAGAGAACATCGAGAGTTGGCCAAGAAAAAAACGAAAACGAGTCACATTATGAGTTTTGGTGAAAAAGTCGGCCAACTGTAGTGAGGGGGGGTTAAAAGGCAAAGTGATAGTTCCACACAAAAGATGCTGCTGAACTAAATAAGCAATCTCAATATGCATGGTACGCTCATGAAGAACTGAATTGTGAGTAATTTAAATAGCATTTGTATTATCACAATACAAATGAGTAGACAAATAAAGCTAGACTCACATATCAAACAAAAGCCACTAGAGCCACACGATCTCAATAGTAGCATGAGCCACGGCACAATACTCAGTTTCGACAATAGAACGAGCAACCACATATTGTTTCTTGCTTTTCCAAGAGATAAGATAATCCCCAAGAAAAACACAAAAACCACAGGTGGACTTTCAATCAAAAGGATCTCCTGCCCAATCGGCATTAGCATAAGCCTTAAGAGTCAAACTTGAAGTGAAAGAGAGAAAAGGGCACTAAAGAATAGTACTATGAACATAATGCAATATTCGCAATAAAGCAGCCCAATGAATAGACCAGGGCCAAGACAAATTGACTCACGATGTGCACAGCATATGCAATACCAGGACGGATCACTAAGATAGACTAAACAACCAACTAGCTCACGATACACATTTGGATCTTCAAGTGGAACACCATCAAAGGGAGAGAATTTGGCATTGAGCTCAATAGGAGTGTCAACCACCTTGTATCGGTGAGATTGGCACAATGAAGAATATCCGTAGCATACTTAGTGTGAGATAAAATATAGCCTTTAGGAGAAGATGCCATCTCGATGGCTAGAAAATAACGTAGAGAACCCAAATTTTTCATTTCGAATTCTTAAAATAAATGAAGCTTTACTTCACTAATTGCAACATAGTCAGAACCGGTAATAATTATATCATCAACAAATAATAATAAAATAACTAAGCCAATAAAGGTGCGTCGAGTTAAAAGGGCAGAGTTATGCGGACTAGGTTGAAAACCAATGTGGAACACAGTTGACTGAAATCGTGCACACCAAGCACAGGGAGCCTGCTTAAGCCCATATAAAGCGCGACGAAGGCGATAGACAAGCCCATGAGGATGAGAAAAACTAGGAGGACGACGCATATAAACTTTTTCAAACAAATAACCATTGAGAAAGGCGTTCTTGACATCTAACTGAGATATAGGCCACTGGTGTTCAACGGCCACAATAATCAAGGTGCAAACAGTGGTTATCTTGGCAACAGGAGCAAAGGTCTCCTCATAATTAACACCACTCCTGAGAAAACCCTTGAGCAGCTAAACGAGCTTTGTACCTTTCCAAAGAACCATTAGAGTGGGTATTGACTTGGTAGACCCATTTGCAAACAATCAAATTCTTACCATCCGACAAGGAGACTAATTCCCAAGTTTGAGTATTAGTAAGAGCAGTAAGCTCATCATTCATGTCAGCGATTCAATTAGGATCAATACAAGCTTCTTTATAAGACCTGGGCTCAAAATAAGTATGGGTGCGAGAAAGGAAAGGGCAATAAGTAGAAGAGAAATAAGTATTAGTAAAACCAAATAATCTTACCGATGGGTGATGATAACAAGTAGGATAGCGACATGCTGGCAGATCAGAGTCCAGAGAAGCAGACGAGGAGACAGGGGAGTTGGAGGGCGGTGTCGGTGGAGCATGACGACAATGAGAATAAACCTGAGGAAAGGGTGGGATAGAAGTAGACTGAGGAGAAACAGATGGCATAGGAGAGATCAAGTCAAAAAGCACGTTAACAGACACAGTATAGGAATGGCAATTTCCTCTGCCCCGCCCCGCTTCCACCCCGTTTTGTACGGATTTTTTCACCCCGATAACAAACGGGGTAGGGATGATATTTGCTTGCCCCACCCCGTTTTCCCCTGTCCTGCCCCTGATTACATAAAATAAATATTTTTTAAATATAAATACATGTATAAAATAAATATAACAAGTCCAAAATGTAAAAATATTATGTTCATCTCTAATTTTTTTTTTCTATTTCTTATATTTTCTATTTTTAGTTATATTGACTCATCAACTATTATTTTTTATTTATTATAATATTTATAACTCTTATTAACACTACTCTTTTAAATCTTAAAAATTATTTCAAAAATATCCTTGTTCCTGCCCCGTTTCTCGCTACTATCCCGAAATTTTCCTCCGTTCCCGCCCCGATCAAATAGGGGACGAAAATGGGGGAGCTCATCCCCGGCCCTGCCCTGCCCTGCCCCGACCCATTGCCATCTCTAACATAGAAGGGGGAACATGAGGGGAAAGAATTGAGAGGTCAACCGTAGAGATATACTCATATGAGAGAACATTATAGGGAAAAGGATCAATGTGAATCAAATCGTCTTTAACCACTAAGACAGTTTTAGGGAGTAGAGTGAAGTAAGGTAAACGTTCAAGACGACATCACGAGAAACATACAACTTTTGAGTGATCGAATCATTGCACCGATAATCTTTTTAATTGATTCTATATCCCAAGAAAACACATAAGACACATCGAGCACCAAGTTTGGTACGGTCCCGTTTAGGGAGAATAACGAAATAGGTTGAGCCAAAAACATGCAAAAAGGAATAATTGGGGAGTTAGCCAATACAGACGCTCGTAAGGAAAAACCCCACAAAGAACCTGAGAAGGCATCCGATTCAATAGGTAAGTAGCTGTAAGCACAGCTTCGCCCCAAAACACAAAAGGAATAGAGGAGAAATGAAGAAGAGATATGGCAATTTTGAGAAGGTGACAGTGCTTTCTTTCAGCACGACCATTTTGAGCAAGAGTATTAGAACTCAGACAGAAAATATTGCTCAAAACTCAGACAAAAGATATTCGCCACTTAAGTCAGAACGAAGAATTTTGACAGTAGTGGAGAATTGATTTTGAACAATGGAATGAAAAGAGTAGTAAATTTTGTAAAAATCATATTTATGAGTCATTAAATAAATCCATGTAAATCGTCTGTAATTATCAACAAAAGATACATAATACAGTGAACCAACCTTGGTTACCACTGGTGAACGACCCCACATATCAGTATGAACGGTATGTAATGAAAAAGGCGCAAGAGAGGGACTTCTATTAAAAGATAAAATAGACATTTTTGCAAACTTACAATCACTGCATTCTAAAATATCACAAATAAAAATATTGTCCAAAACACCAAATTTTTCTAAAAGTCTCAAGCCCTCAGTAAATAGATAACATAATCTAGAATGCCAAAAATAAAAAGGTAAAGAATTTTGATCTAAGCAAAAAGAGGACATAGCAGTGGAAGTGGACTCCAACAAAATATGCAAACTCTCTAAAACATAAAGATCACTAATTCTACGCCTGGTTCCAATCTATGTCTTAGACTCTCAATCCTACACAACACAACCAGAGGAAGAAAAAATAGCAATAAAGCCAGAATCAGACAATTGACTAACAGATATAAGACTTAAAGATAACTGGGGGCATAAAAAATTATTAGGGATAGATAATGAAAAAGATGTAGTGGGAAAAATCGATCCAATAGAAACAACATGCATAGGGAGCCATTTGTAGTAACAATGGTAATAGGGGCAAAGGAGAATGACAATTTGTTAAAAGAGACAGGTCAAGAGTCATATGGTGAGAGGAATCATAGTCAAATATCAATGTGGTAGATACGTTACCAGAGAGATAAGAACCATGCAAACCGAACTGAGTGATGGTCATAACAAAAGCTTGTGGCTGAAAACCATGGGTAGCTACCATGAAAGTTTAAAATTGCTCAAACATAAACTAATCCCAATATGGTAGCCAATAGATCCAAAGAATATGCCATCCAAATCAACAATAAAACAATCGGACTACGTGATATACAACACCAACGGTGAATACCAGTGACGACGGCAAAGGAAGAACCAACATCGAAGGTCAAGTAGCCAAAAGAGTAAGAATCCTTCAAGGAATACGATTAAAACTAACAATACACTAATGGTCCAATAGTATATGATGAAAATCAATAATATAACAATGGGAATAAACCAAATCAGGAACATGAGGAAGCCAATACCAAAAATTAGCAGATCAATACCAATCAGTGGGGAATCTAATACCAAGAAATGAACCAATACTAGTATAGATCTAGAACCCACAAACCAACCCCGCCTCCAAGAAGCTAGCAACAACGGGGAACAAAGACAACTTCTCAAATAAACACTCAATCAATAACAGGAGAACTATCCTAAATAATCAAAACAAAATCTCTAAGGTTGTCGAAACGAATTCTAAGGTTTCAAAAACAAAGGACAACTTCCACGCTGCAATAAGGAGGGCCAAAGAGCCTTAGGTCTGATTCATGCTGCAATATGAATGGCAAAGAGCCTCAGGTCAGATTCACGTCAGGAAAGACGACTTCAAGTCAGGATTCGTCGAACAAGAGGGATATAGAGAAGTCCGACAGGTGTCTGTTGAGAGAAGGGTTTGACGGGGGTCGCCAATGATGGAAAATGATTCGAGGAGGGTGGGAGAGATGCAAGAGACAGATCCAGACTCCGACAAGAGTCGAGGGAGATGAGAGAGATGCACGATCGACCGAAGAGATACACAGATCGAAGGTTGCGATTGAGCTCCAACGGCAACTAGGGCTCCGATGATGACTAGGGTTGCAACTGGGCTCCACTAGCGACTTGTTCTAACGATAGTTGGGCTCCAACGACGAGGGCAAGGGTTTTGAAGTTGGCTCTGATACCATATTAAACATAATCTATGTTTACTTGCAGAAGAATAACTTAAATTAATACAAAGCTAAGAGGGGTTTATATAAGCTAACACTTGTTAACGTAAAGACTAAACTACCCAAGCTAAATAAAATAAAATTTAATTATTACTTTTCACAATCACAACAACATAACAGAACCACTCTTAACTAATTGCCTCTTATGGTCACTCAAGCTAGATCCCTCTACGTGCAGTTTTGTTTCCAGTTGAGATTCAGACGACACTCAAAACTAGGTCCTGGGCAGTGGAAACAGGATAAAGCATAAGATTCAAGCACTTATGGATGCAACTTCCAAATGATAGGAAAATCTCACGACTCTCACCCGCTCTCCAAATAATATCCTCTGCCAAAGCTCATGGCATGGCTCCCATACCAGGAATGGAGTATTAGAACTATCTAGAAAGGAACTACAACATTTTAAAATGCAAAGAATAATCTTGGTTGCATCCCTGTATGAAGTGTGTGGCCGCTTTGATGATAGAGAATATTTATAGCTGAAAAATACCAACATTATTCATCAAAACTTACAGATTTAGAATTTACAGGAAGAAGAAACAACACAAATAACCAAATCTCATTCGTTACATCTCACATATGAAACTTTAGTGCCTGCCTACACATTGAGATCTTGAAAGTATTTTTAAGTCTCCAACATCGTCCACCAAAACCAATAACACTAGATATGCTGACAATAATGTCAAATTTGGGACATAAAGAAATCAACATGCTATCTACATCCACCAAATAAACGTGTGACACAAAAACAGTAAAGTACCTCTTTTTACCGACCATCGGCTGAAGTAAAAGACTCGGCAAATCCAGCAGGCCTTGATGGTATACTACCCTTGCTGTCCTCTAGGTCCACATAGCTCAAGTCCTTTCCTTCTTGCCAGCCCTTCACCATTTGGTTAAGGGGAAGACTGTAATCAATGCCACAATACTCCTCTGTGTCATCGTCTAGCGGTTTCCATTTCTCGACAAGAGGGGCAAGGACATTCACAGAATGGCCCATATCGGGTCGTTGGCTTGGTTCCCTTGCAGTGCAGTGCCCGGCAAGTTCTGCAATGGTTGAGATGCTCTCAAATGTTTCTTCTTTTACATCAAGAGCTGGGTCAATAGCAGCCATAAGCTTCTCTTTACATGATTTGATTTTCCAGAAATATGCAGCAAGGTACTGGCTTTCCTCGGGTCTGTCCTCGTCAAGTGCCATCAATCCAGTTAATAGCTCCATTAACACAACACCAAAACTGAAGACATCGGCTTTGGTTGTTATTTTACCCGTCACTGCACCAATTGGCACATCACAGAGAGTAAGCATGATTTAAACCATAAGTCCAGCATATTCCAGAAGGAAAAATAAATAC
>JAULJZ010000018.1:168550-171050 GCA_032270985.1 Heliamphora pulchella | reverse complement strand
TTCTGAACTTGAATCTGAGAAACCCTATTACCGGAACACACGAGGTGTTTCCAGGTTGGGGGACCGCAGGGGTCGGCGGCATTGGGAGGCCAGTTCAAGAGCTCTGGGTTGTCCAACCCTTGTCTGAACTGGGTGATAATGGCGAGGTCATTTGGGTCTGTGGCACTAAAAACAACTGAAACGAAGGAGAGAACCAAGGCTAGCGAAAGCCTCATTGGGTCAAAATCATCCATGGCAGATCTTTCATGCGCAAAAAAAAAAACATTTGGAAGGTGGAAACTGAAACCCAACAAAGTACCCACTAAAACAGAGAAAAAAACAAGATTACTACGCGTGGCCTCTAATGGCTGTTTCTTGAAATTTTCCAGTCTCAAATCTCGGAAGAAATCGTGAGAAGAAGAAGGGTTTCAGATTAACGGGAAGGTTGGGGACGAAGTTAGTGCCACAAAAAGCGAATCCTTGAAGAGAAATGCATTTCTTAAACAGATGGAGATGGAAAATGTGGAATTCTCAGAGTGAAATGAGAGAAAGCTGTTCATGCGGTCCGTACATTTGCTGTGTCTCGTCCAACTCCAAAACTCTCCTTGGTGTTGTGCCACTGTGGTCATTAGTTATTGGCCGTGTTTGTTTTTGCCAATTACGCCCGTTAACTAAATAAATAAAAATTTCCTAAATTTAATAAGTTAAAAAGATTAATTTAAAGTAATTTTAAGTGAAAATAATTTTAATTCAGAAAATATTATTATAACTTTTTAAAATTTATTTTTTTATAATTTCACATTCAGTAGGAATCTTATTTAATAAATTTTAATAAATAAGTTTTAAAGATATATATAATGAAAGTTATAATATTTTTTAAAAATATATAAAATTATTTTATGTAAAAAGTAAAAAGACTAAAACGAAATTTTTGGATTTTTATAATTTTAAGTCAAAAAACTAAAAAATCAGGTTTAAAACTGAAAAAAGGTACAAAAAAATCTAGTTTTACGCCCTTTTTGCCAAACAAAGGCTAAGCATGCGTATGAACTTTTTTTTAAATCAATTTTTTAGTAAAGATTTTTAATATTATTTTAAGGATCATGTTGATAAAAAGTTTATTGGGCAGTTATTAAGTTCAATATTAATACATTTTTAGATATAAATTTTACTATTTTTATAAATATTAATATATTTTATATAAAATTTAAATATTTTTTAGTTTTTATTGACAGTACTAAGAGTTATCATTAGCATATTATTTACTTTAAATGAGTGTATTTTTTAAAATTTATTTTGTCATAAAAATAAAAAATAAAAAAAATAATTTAAAGTAAAAAAATAGACAAATTAATAGGCTTTTTTGCCTTTTTATAATTTTTTGTCTTTAGGAAATTGTTTTTAATTTTAGTCTCACCGAACATATTTTATATATTTTTTTTAATTACGAGAAATTAAAAAGTTCAAATTTTGAGTAAAAAATTAAAAAAAGAAAGTCAAAAAAAAATGAAGAAAAAAAAACCGGATTTTAGACCGAACATATACCAAGGAAATTGACTGTACTCAAAGGCATTGGACTGCCGTACAAAGTATGGAACTCTCGTATCTTTTTAATTTGTTAATTCGATTTGTTAGTTTTATATTTGCTTTGTTAGTTTGAATTATTAGCCCTTCATAGAAGGATTAATAATATGGTATTTATGTATTTATTTATCACATTTTTTTAAAAAAATTATTTTTTATTTAAAAGTTAAAAATAATTTTTTAATTTTTATTTTATATTTTATCTTATTTTAACAAAATATACTATAAATAATAGTATAATATATCTATATAATAAAATAAGAGAAATTTTAAAAAATATTTTACATAAACAAAAATGTCTCATTTGACATGTTTAAGGGCTGTGATATTTTTAATTAGGTGATTGTGATGTTTTACCGCCTAATGTCTATTAAGTTTTTATATCTCAAAATACGCATTGCCTATCTCAGTCGTCTATTCACATGATATTTTTCTCCTTTTTCCTTTTTATTATCTTTATTTTTTGGTGATAATGCAAAAATATTTTATGTGTTTTTTCTTCCAATTTATTTAATTTTGTAGTTAATTTGTTAAATATTATTTTTATATTTAATTTCTCTGTTTAGATTGGTGGGTTTTGTTAATGATTGATGTTTCTTTTTTAAATTATTATTTTTTTCTTTGGATGTCACAAAAAGATATCAACACTTTTAGTTGTGTCAAATTTTTTACAATATTATTTCTTTTATAAAAATTTTCTTAGGATAATAATTTTATTAGAATATCACTTTGTTGATTGGCTCTTATTCAAACCAAACTAAGTCTTTTTATTTTGCTTGGTTCTTATTAAATAAAATTAAATTAGTGTCAAAAGATGCGTCAACCCTAAATATGTTGTATAAATAAATTATTCAGATTGTAATTAATTTTATTTTTTAGTATAATATTTTTTTTAAAAAAAATTATTATTACTTAGTATTCATAATTAATATTAAAA
>JAULJZ010000018.1:145867-168450 GCA_032270985.1 Heliamphora pulchella | reverse complement strand
CCCCCCCCCCCCCCCCCCCCCCCCCCCCCCCCCCCCCAAGAAAGGGGTGGAAGTGGTTTGTTTTTACATTATAAATGAGGAGTTTGTGCTCATTAATCTCTCTTCCCATCCTTCACTTTCAAGGTAGTTCACTAAATTTCCTATCAAAGACCACTTGAGGCTCCTTCGCCAAACCAAGTTGTTCCCCTAAGAACCCTGGTGGTTAAATAAATAGTTTCGATGAGATTGATTATTCAATTTGAATCAATGAATTACTAACAATGTCGAATAGGTATTGTAATGTCAAAATTTGGAAGAATCACCAAATAAGGTTTCCATGACACTTGAAAAATACTTTACTTAGTTTTTCTTATTGTTTAGAGTTCTAAGATATAATCCTAAAAGAAATTTACCTAATCGAAAAGGTGACACTTTTTGTTGGGAAATTTTTTGTAACACAAATAATTTATTCACTTTTATTCTTCATTCAAATTCAAACCAGTATTCATTTTTCATTAAAACAGTTTTTAGCAGCAAAGGTTTCAATATTAAAATGTTGGAATTTGAAATGGGTGCTGGCAGTTCGCAAATTGTAACTTACTTTTAAGAATAGATTTTGTAGTTATATGGATTTACTTGTCAGGTAGCATTTTGGACATTCAATTAAATTTGTATTTGTTTTTATTGGGACGTTACATCTAGTGGTTGTCAGGACTATTTATCATGGGATTGGCTTTGGGTGATGTATGGTTTCTCTCATTGTTTTCTTAAATATTTCCATATTGTTGAATTTTCAACATGGGGAAAAAGTGCTATTTTGAAGAGCTTCTCTCCCTACAAGCAGTGAAGGCTTGCAAGAGTGCACAGCAAGGTGGCTGGGCTTCTTGTATTATGGGGATGGCGTGCATCGAGAAAAAAAAAAAAGAAAAATGGTTTACTGCACAGAAATTTTTTTCGAAGATGACGTGTTATCATTTCACGAGAGCGACCTAGTCTGCATCTCAATTTCCATCACAGCTTACTGGTAAATCCATCAGTGAAGAAAATTACGCACGGCTCAAGTAATATTTCTCTTTACTTTCTAACACTTTGTGCATTGATTATTCCTCAAAATGAAACGTAACAAGATGTTTGTTAAGTGAGGGGTATTATTGTACTTTTAGTATCTTTTGGTCTTGATATATAAATAACAAGTGATAGGGAGTAAACCTAAGATGGGATACTCTCATTCACCGTTAACTCTAATTCTCTCTCTCTCCCTCTCTTCAATACTCTTAACATGGTATCAAAACATAGTTCTAGGTAGGAAAAAATTTCTTAGCAATTCTTTCTTTCTCCTTTTAGTTTTTTTCTTCTCATTTGTTTCTGATTTCAAGGTTGTAAAAAAAAAAAAATCCCTTGATGATTGACTCGGTCTCCTAATCAATTTTATGATTTTTCCCAAACATTTTGCAATTTGTTTCGTTTTTCCAAAAATTTTCAATTTCGGCACCGTTAGGGTTTGTTCATACAAATCGCAATTGCGCTGCCTTTTTGCTTCAATTGATGGTTTATTCCTCCTCCATGGGTGCTGTTTAGGAGTTTTTGAGGTTCGAATCAATCCTATTTGATGTTTTGAGTTGATTTTAAGCTCGGTTTGGGGGTGTCACGACTTTGGAGTTGATTTCGCGACTGTTTTTTGCTGCTGGTTTGCTTCTTTTGCTCTATTTCAATCTACTCCAGATGATTTCGGTTCTATTAGGGTTCACTAATCTTGATTGAGGTTCTTGGTAGATCCATTGAAGTTTCCAGCCGTATCTTAGTTTTGTTTTGTTGGCTTTACTGCGATTGCTATTTCAATCTGCATGTTTTTGGGTTCCTATTGCCATGTCTGATACAAGAAAGCCTTCTGGTAGTCATAAAGACACCTGATTGGCTCGTTCTGGAACTCCTACTGATAGTCCGTCTCTTTAGATTAGTCCTGTGAAGTTTGATAATAGCAATTATTTGATCTGGTCTCGTTCCTGCAGTTTAGCCATAGCTGCTCACAGTGTGTTTGGGTATATTACTAGTGAAACCAAACAGCTAACGGTCATGGGTCCTTCTTGCACACGATGGATAGAAGAAAATGCCCTTGTCATGTCTTAGTTGTTACACTCTATGCAACTCTCCATTAGTCGCAGTTTTTTATTTCTGGATACTGCACATAAGATTTGGTCTGCTACTGCCTAAACTTATTCGCAGTCCAGCAATAATGCCTAGTTGTATGAGTTGAGGAAAAAATTCCATAGGTTAGATCAGAAAGATCAATCATTGGCTCAGTATTACGCTAAGTTAACCAGCTTATGGAGCGAGATTGATTATTATCAAGACTTCCATATTGTTTGTACTATTGATGTTGCTGTTTTTCAGAAGATGGTTGAGAAGGAGCAGGTGTATGACTTCCTTGTCGGCCTCCATGTTGACTATGATCCTATCCATGTTCAGATTTTGGGTCGCAATTCATTTCCTACTCTACGAAAAGCATATGCCTATGTCCAATAGGAAGAGAGTCGCCGTCATGCTATGGTTCCTATTTCCAGTCAGGAACGCTCTGTGTTATCTGTCACATCTATACCTCGTGCATGCCAGTCTAATCATACCAAATTTGGGGAGAAGAATGGCTCTATAGCCTGAGATCAGCTGCGCTGTGAACACCGTGGTAAATCTTGTCATACTACTGACCATTGTTGGAAGTTACATGGTCGTCCTCCTCTGGGATGTGGAGGTGGACGTGGTGGTGGACCTGGTGGACGTAATGGATCTATTCGCTCTCATACTCATCTCTCAGAGCTCCTTACTAGCACATCCGATGAGATTAGCCCTCTCTCTAAGACAAAGTTGACTACTCTCACGCGCCTGATGACTTGGGTTGATATCTCCTCTTCTCCTTCCTCTACTTCCTCATCTAACTTTTCTCATTCAGGTATATCTCTTATTACACTTAGTGCAATTGCCTCTCATACTCTTTGGATCAATTACTCCGGTGCCACTGATCATATGACTGAGTCTTCTACTTTATTTTCTTCTTACTCTACTTGTTCTGGTAAAGATAAGGTTAGAATAGCCGATGGTTCTTTATTTTCTATCTCTGGCAAAGGTTCTATTCATTACTCTTCTTAACTTTCTCTCTTTTGTCCTTCATGTTCCCAATTTTTCTACTAACCTTTTATCTGTTAGTCGTCTTACCAATTCCTTAAACTATTCAGTAACATTTTTCCCCACTCATTGTATTTTTCAGGAACTGGAGACGGGGAGAATAATTGGCAGTGGTAGTGCACATGGTGGCCTGCACTTACTAAATGTTTCGTCCTCTGCTTCCGCTTCACCATCACAGTCTGACTAGGTTCTCCATGCTGATACCGGAGTCCTTATACAACAATTAATTCAGTGGCATCGCCGTTTAGAGCATCATTCTTTTGGAGTTTTAGGGAGACTTTTTCCTTCTTTAGTTAAACATTATTCTAGAACTGATTTTTTGTGTGAAGCTTGTGAACTTGCAAAGCATAAACGTTCTGTTTATCCTTCAGTGAATAAACGCAGTGAGTCTCCTTTTACTATTATTCATTCTAATGTATGGGGTCCCTCTCCTATTACTTCTATGTCTGGTTATCGGTGGTTTATTACATTTATTGACTATCATTCCCATGTTACTTGGGTCTATTTGCTTCACACTAAAAATGAAGTATTTGTTTGTTTTCAAAATTTTCACCACATGGTACGCAACCAGTTTGATGCTCACATCAAGATTCTCCGGACTGATAATGGGACTGAGTATCTTGATGATGGTTTTCATGCCTATCTCACGACGCATGATATTCTTTTCCAGACAAGTTGTGTGTACACACTCCTGAACAAAATGGAGTTGCTGAACGTAAAAATCTTCTTCTTAAGGTTGCTCATTCCCTTCTAACTATGCATGTTCCCCAAGTCCTAGAGTGAAGCCGTCCTTACTGTGGCTTATCTTATCAATCGTTTGCCCTCTAGTGTTCTTCAGTTCAAAACCCCTTTGGAGCTTCTCCACGGGTCTCCACCTGTCTCTTCTGAACATTGTTAAGGGTATTATTGTATTTTAATCTTAATATATAAACAATAGTGATACAAGAGCTAACCCTATTGCTGATAGCTTTCTTATTCACCTCAACAATTCTCTATCGACCTTTCTCTTCTATTCTCAATCTCTACAGTAATCTTAACATTGTATCAAAGTAAGATCTTATGTTAAAAAGACTTAGTGGTTTATTTCTTCTTCTTTTTTGTTTTTTTCTTTTCTTTTTTGAATTCGTCACTATAAAAATTTTAAAAAAATCCTCCTAAATGATCGACTGGTCTTGATCATTAGAATGATGATTTTTCCCTTCTTTTTCTCGATCATTTGATTATTTTTTTTCCAATTTTTTCACCGTTTCGGCAAAGCCTTGTTCGGGTTCTACAAAGCTTCAATCAAGGATTCGATCGATGGCGGCTTCTCCTTCATTGGTGCCGATTAGGGTTATACAAGGCTCGAATCAACCCTCTTGTTGATCTTTGGTCAATTTCAGACCATGACCAAGGTTTTTTTAATTTCTTCTGGCTTCTTCCCCTTCGCGGCTAGGGTTTGCTCGACTTGCTCTGGTTTTTTCGACTTCTTCTGGCTCACATCAGTGTTGTTTAACCCCTTTATGGACTGGCTAGGGTTTACTCAACTGGTTCTTTTGGTTTGCAAACTCCCACAAATCGCGGCTAGAGTTTGCTCAATTGGTCTTTGTGCCTCTGCTGTGGTGGCTAGGGTTTACAGCAGTCCCTTTGATCTCTCGCTACTTGTTTTTAGTTCTCCATGACCATGTCAGATACTAGAAAATCTTCTAGTGGTCATGAGGATCGGATTGACTCATTCCCGGACTCCTACTAGCAATTCGTCTCTTCATATTAGCCTTGTTAAGTTGAACGGTAGTAATTATTTCATTTGGTCTTGTGTTTGCAGTTTAGTCATTGCTGCTCGTGGCGTATTTAGGTATATCACTGGTAAAACTAAACAACCAACAATTGTGGGGTCTTCTCACACACGGTGAATAGAGAAAAATGCTCATCATATCATGGTTACTCCATTCTATGCAACCCTCCATTAGTCGCAGTTTTTTACTTCTAGATACTGTACATAAGATTTGGTCTGCTGCCACTCAGACTTACTCTCAAACGGGCAATTATGCTCAACTCTATGAATTGTAGAAGAAGCTCCATGGGTTAAATCAGAAAGTTAATCCCTAGCCCAGTATTTCGCCAGGTTGACTAGTCTGTGGAACGAGATTTATTATTATCATGATTTTCACGCTATTTGTACCACTGATGCAGCTGTCTTTCAGAACATGGTGGAAAAGGAAAGGGTTTATGATTTTCTTGCCGACCTATGTTGAATGTGACCCAATCCGTGTTTAAATTTTGGGTCGAGATCCATTTCCTACCTTGAGGCAAATGTATGCTTATGTCAGCAGGAAGAGAGTCGACGTTATGCTATGGTTCCTTTTTCTAGTCAGGAGCGTTCTATGTTAAATGTCACGTCCCTTTCCTGGATCGGCCAACCTGGTTATTTGAAATCTGAAGAGGAGTGGTTTCGTAACTCGAAACCAATTACGTTGTGAACATTGTGATAAGCCCCATCACACTATCGACCACTGCTAGAAGTTATATGGCCGTCCTACTTAGAGACGTGGAGGTGGCCATGGTGGTAGACATAATGGTCCTATATGCTCTTAATCTCATCTTTCTGAGACCTCTGCCGGCCCATTTGTCGAGACTGGCCCCCTCTGAGGCAGAGTTGACTACACTAAGCGCCTAATGGCACATGTTGACATCCCTCCTTTTACTGCCTCCACTTCCTCCTCCAACTTTCCTCATTCATGTATTCTCCTAATGCACTTAATGTTGTTGCCTCTCATATTCCTTGAATCATTAACTTGGGTGCTATTGATCATATGAGTCTGGCTCTCACACCTTGTTTTCTTCTTACTATACTTGTACTGGTAGACGTGAGGTCTGAATAGCCAATGGGTCTTTATCCTTTATATCTGACAAAGGTTCTATCCATTGCTCTTCTTCGATTTCTCTCTCGTCTGTCTTTGTGTTCTCAATTTTTCTACTAACCACTTGTCTGTTAGTCATCTTACAATTTCCTTAAACAGTTTTGTAACTTTTTTTTCCACTCATTGTGTATTTTAAGAATTGGTGACGGGGAGAACTATTAGCAGTGGTAATGCGCACAATGGACTGTACTTACTAGATGTTCCATCTTCTTCTTCTCTTCCACCTTCACCGTCTAGCCAGGCTCTCCATGCTAATATCAAAACCTTACTTTTGCAGTTACATTAATGGCATCGTCGTTTGGAACATCTCTATTTTGGGGATTTAGAGACATTTTTTCCTTCTTTAGTAAACATTGTTCTAGAAGTACTTTTTGGAGTGAGGCTTGCGAACTTCCAAAAAATAAACGGTCTGTTTACCCTTTATTTAATAAACGCGGTGATTTTCCATTTATAATTGTCCATTTTGATGTTTGGGGTCATTCACATGTTACTTCGATATCTGGTTATTGATGGTTTGTGTTGTTTATTGATTGTTATTCTCGTGTCACTTAGGTATATTTACTTTGCACTAAAAGTCTTGTTTTCAAAATTTCATCCAATGGTGCGTACCAAGTTTGATGCCAACATCAAGATTCTTTGTATTCATAATGGGACCGAGTATCTTGAGAGTGTTGGGTTGTAACCCATATTTCGAGTTATGGTCTCGGGATGATGACCGCCCGAGCGGCTAAGGAGGTCCGCTCAAGCGGATGTTGTGTTCTTGTTCTTTACTTGCTTTATATGGATTGAAGCCTACATTCCTATTCCGCTGCGTAGGGAATTTAAGCCCTTAAAATTCCATCAGAGAGTGGTTTTCACGCCTACCAAATAGAACTGATCTGCATACTTATTCTCGGCGTCAAAAGGATCAAACTGCTCGTGCGCCACTTCCAACTTGGCAGCTTGTATCTCTGTCCTCTATATTTCAATCTCTTCCACTAATCCACTTGCTAATGAGCCTTCTGTTGTAAATCTTGATACTTGTGACTTATCTATCACCCTTCGAAAAAGCGTTAGGACATGTACTCAACATCAAATTTCACATTTTGTCTCATATGAAGCTTTATCAACCCCATATCATGCTTTTGTCTCGTCTTTGTCCTCTATATCGATCCCGCAGGATTGGAAGGAAACTATTGCATATTCTAAGTGGAAAAAAGCTATGCTTGAAGAGATGATAGCTCTAAAAAAAAATGGTACCTGAGAGTTAGTCTCTTCCAAAAAGGAAAAAGTCAGTTGGGTGCAAATGGGTATATACAGTCAAACACAAGGCAAATGGGTCAATTGAGAGAATAAAAGCAATACTAGTTCCTAAAGACTTTACCCAGACTTATGATATTGATTATCGGGAGACTTTTGCTCTGGTAGCCAAAATGAATTCAGTTTAGGTGCTCTTGTCCAGTGCTGATATGGGTTGGCCTCTCCAACAGTGTATATAGATATGCTGATATGGGTTGGATGTGAAAAATGCATTCCTCCATTGAGACTTTAAGGAAGAGGTGTATATAAATGTACCACCAGGTTTTTCACCCCTTGAAACTGACAGAAAGGTGTGCAAATTGAAGAAGAATTTATATGGGCTAAAACAGTTGAGGAGGTGCCCCATCTCAAGGCATGTTTAGCTAAAGAGTTTGAGATGAATAATCTGGGAGCATTATGATATTTTTTTGAGATTGAAGTGGCTAGATCAGATAATGGCATATTCATTTCCCAAAGAAAGTATATTCTTGACCTCCTAAAAGAAAGCAATATGTTGGGTTGTCGACCAGCAGATTTGTATATTGAGCCTAATCATCGTCTTAATAGTGATGATGGAGAACCTATCGACAATGGTAGATTTTAGAGGCTTATGGGAAGACTGATATATCTATCCCACACCAAACCTAATATTGCAATGCAATGTGGGTTGTCAGTCAGTTCATGTATAACCCCGTAGCATACATCTTGGTGATGGTTACCGTTTTTTGCGATATCTTAAGTCTGCTATTGGAAAGTTACTTATGTTCTCTAATCATGGTCACATGAAATTGGAAGCATCTAAATAGCATGGACATGGACACGTGATATGACACAAACACGACACGGACACACCGACATGTTAATTTTCAAAAAATGAAGAACACGACACGTCTAGAACACATTAAATTTTTACATTTTTATATATTTATTATATGTCAAATATGTAAATAATTTATTCAATGGTAATTAAAAATATACAACATATTAGAAATCAAATTAAAAAAGTCTTATATTTCTTCTTATAAATGTTCCAAAATATATTTAATGTGCATAATTTGCGTTTTGGAGAATGCAAAACATTATTACTATTAGGAAATTCATCAAATAGAATGTGTTCAGAGAGTTCCAGAAGTGCCATTGAAGTGTTCGTCAAGTTTCGAAAAGTGTATGGCATTATAAATTTAATTTTTTAATTAAGACTCGTTTAAAAAAATGTTGAATACGAATTTAGGAGTGTCCAAAGAGTGTCCAAGGAGTGTCGTGTCCGACACAACACGTCACCATTGTAGAAGTGTCCATACTTCTTAGAGAAGCATTCACGGATGCGGACTGGGCTGATTCAATGGATGATAGACAGTATACATCGGAGTATTGCGGGTTTCTAAGAGACAATCTGGTCACTTAGCGACGTAAAAAACAGACAATGATAACTAGATCAAGTGCAAAGGCTACATATAGAGTTATGGCACATAGCATTTGTGAACTTGTATAGCTTCAAATCCTATTAAAAGATTTGGGAATTAAGTGCTCAAAACCTATAAAGTTGTATTGTGACAACAAGACTGCCATCAATATCGCTTAGAACCCAGTGCAACATGATAGAACAAAGCATATAAAGATTGGCACACACTTTATTAAGGAGAAACTGTGCAACAGTTCAATTTGTATGCCTTTTTTGAAATCCGAATATCAATTAAAATATATTTTTACTAAAGGACTTAGTAGTAAAGTGTTTTACGTATGCAAGTTTGGCATGAGAAATATCTATGCATCAACTTGAGGAGAAGTGTTAAGCTAGGGATATTATTGTACTTTGGTCTTATTATATAAATAACAATGTTAAGAGAACTAATCCTATTTCTTGTAGCTCTTTCATTCACCACAATAATTCTCTATCAAACTTTATCTTCTATTCACAATCTCTATAGTAATCTTAACAAACATATCTCTAGCAAGTGGTATGGGATAACCACAAAGAAAAACATTGCTAAAAGTGGTGCTACTGAAGCCAGTACAAAAAAGCAGTAAAATAAAAACTTCGGGGCTGATTATGATTAACTCTTCCATGGCCGGAACACCAAGAGAAGGTGTAAGGTTTGTAGGGATGTATACAAGGGCAATAGTTTGAGAATTTAACTAGAAAGGAATGGACAGAAAAAAGGCAACACCTCATGGGTGTTTCAGGGATGGGAACTATACAAATACAGACTTAACTTCATAGATTTTGGGTTCTTTGGCATCTTGCAGTTGAACAAATTAGGAGGAAGCAATTTAGGCATCTTATTCGAACTTCGGAATGAGGGTGGAGTGAAGAGAGAAAAGGAGAGAAAAGGAGAGAAAAGGATCGTAAAAACGGTAACATTCAAGTCTTCAGGCTTCACCCTCAACAGGGTCAAGCTTTATGACAGGAAAACAATCTCATAGTCTCTAAGCTTTATTGCTAGAAATTGTACAAGGATACAAGTTGTGTCAAATCAACACGTAAAAGTTGACAACAGAACCATAGATTATGAGAGACTCCGCAGGATCATATAAATATACTTTCAAGTATAGATGCAATTCTGGTAGAACACAAAATTAGCATTCAACAAAAATTACCAAACCCCTCCCCCCCCTCCCCCTTTCTGGCAGGGGCATTTGGTTTAGATTGCTGGTATATATAATGCCATCCAAACAGAGGTTGCGAGTGATGAAGAGTTAAGAGAGATTACAGCCCCTCATCAGAAAATACATGCATTTATCAAGAGATTACACAAAAGTTCAAAGACTACATAAAATTTCATCAAATTCTATTCATGCTTACATCAGGCAAGGGAAATCCAGATGCGAGCAGATACTAATTACTGAAAAGATAACTGGGTGAGAAGTAAATGTATACAACATACCAGGAAAAACTTTGAAGCGTGAGAGTAAGGTCACAAAGAAACTAGTGTGGTCAGCAATCTGGATATGACCAACTTTATAGGCTGAATGCAAAACCTCTATGATTCGAAATATTAAATCTGGTTCCAAACCATCATCTGGATTAAATTGGTAAGGCAATTAGACAATAATTCTGATCAGCAGAAAACAATCATCTATTGAAAGCCATCTTAGAATGCCAACTTACGAAGATGCATTGGTTTCAGTGAAGAAGACTTTTACGTAACTTTGATGACTTTTACATGCATATCAGTTACCCATTTATGATTTAGAAAAACCTCAATAGTACAGCCCAAAACATTTTCTACTCCATATGTTTTTCAGCTTACTGGAACACCAATTTATTTAACAACATCTACTCAAGAATATGAGAAAATAGTTTTCTTGGCGGAGGGAACTTCTCCCCAATTGTTTACAATGGGAGTCTAAGTGAGAGAGAGAGAGGGGGGGGGGGGCAGCTCGGTGCACGAAACTCTTACGTATGCAGGGTCTGGGGAAAGAGACGGACCACAAGGGTGAATAGTATGTAGCCTTACCTTGCATTCGCAAGAGGCTATTTCCACACCTCAAACCCGTGACCTTCAGGTCACATGGTAACAACTCTACCGTTGCATTAAGGTTCCACTTCAAAATATCTTTCAGCATTATCACTAGGCCTCTGTTCTGGATAATAAGTGTCTTCCCCAGATGAGGACAAAACAGAGGATACTTCTGTCCTTAAAGTACATACCAGAATCCTCGATATAACATTCTATTTCTACCCCCCACTGACTTCTGTTCTGCAAAGGAGTAGTACTTACAAGCAACGAAGGGAAAATATACAAAAGGCAATGTTTTCCAGGCCTTCTCGGGCCGTGTATTTAGCTTCAGTGTAATATCTATTTTTTGGTAATAAAATACACGTCTACCAACCCCACCCCCACCAAAAAAAAAATACATGGTTTTCTGTATCCTAATGCCAGAATCCACTGCAAAAAATATATCCACCAAGATGTTTTTGTACCATCCAACAAATAATTGTAGGCATATTTGTTCTTAATATGAGATGAACACTTATTGAGTAGTAAATGTGCTGGTTTAGTGTTCGGCAAGCCTATCAATTACCGGGTACTTCATGTAATTGAAAGAATTTAATCAAAAAGCCACGTGGAACTAAATAATAAAAAGAGCAGCCCAGTGCAAAGAGGTTCCTGCACTACGGATTCTTGGAAGGGTAGAATGTAAGCAGCTTTACACCCCATGCAGAGAGGCTGTTTTTATCGAAATGGACCAACCTTACTTCTGCACCAAGGCTGGTCCTTGCTTGAACTAAAATGATGCAAATAGAAAAATATACAGCATAATGCATACAGCAAGAGTCTAAGGCTTTTGTGCTTTCAGCAATGAAAACCCAAATCAAAATGATAGAAATGAACAACATAAACTTGTAAATTCATCTAACATATTCCATGGTATAGATGTACTCACGTAAGCAAGCCCAAGCTAATGATTTGAGCAGAATGGAATCCACCACAGACAAATAATAAAGGCAACAGATAGAAAGCTCCTGAGCATCTGTATCAAGCCTAACAAAAGGACCATAAGATATATTTCCTGCAACATAGAAACATGTCACTAATAGGCAAATTCACAGTGCTCAAATATGCCACATTTGAAAATAGGAATTTCAGACTTAAACTCTTACTTTCATCCATGCATGTGCAGTAAAATTCTACCAATGAGTACTGCATGTTATCAAACTCATGTGCAAATAAAGAGTTTGAAACAGCACATTGTCCTAGCCGAAGTAGAATACTCAAAATACTCTGCAAGGAGCATTGCAACCACTCAGGAAAAAATATGTATGTCATAAATTGGGGATAAAAATTTTAATCTGAAATTCTAGAAAGCAAATTCTAGAACCATCATCACCAACATAACCAAATTTTAGAGAATATGTATAAACAAGCACATTTTGATTTTTTTTTTTTTAAATGCATACCCTGGAACGTAATGGATGTTTATCACCTAACTTGATTAGCAATAAAGGAAGCTCTCTTATCCAAGTAATTTGATAGCCTAACAATTCTTGATCGCTCGCCTCTAGGTACTTCAACCCTTGTCTCTGTGATTTAATAAAACAAAGGATTAGCAGTGAAAGTAGGAAACAAAGAAAGAGAAAATCATTTATTGCTCACATGATAACAGTCAAATGAGTTTATCTTATCCACCAAACAATGTCAAAAGAGATCAAGAACTTACAGTAACTAGCATTTCTTCTATTGCAGAAAGACAAGCCCATTTCAGGGAAGACTCTTGATTGCAACTTCTGAAAATCTCCGTAAAGGCCTGCAAAGTCCCAATTATTAGAAGTTGTAATTATGAAATTCATAATTTTTAAGAAACTCCAACTGCTCATGACCAGGGTTTTAATTATCAACCGTTACGTATTGTATCGGCCGATATGTATCAAGATTTTGGGCCTCCGACACCGATATTTACCATTGAATCGTGCAAGGCCGTATCACAAATACGGATACATCTTCTGATACAACGATTTAGAACTCTCCTCATGACTTATGACATATGAGACAAAAGAATTAGGAAGACATGACAACCCAAGCACTTAAACAGATGCCCACATGAAAGAGAGAAAATGAGATGACAAATGGATAAAGAATAGTCCCTAGTATCCAACTAATTTGAGGAAGTAAAATGCCCAAACCTGTAGAATATGAGACTTCCAATAACCCGCCACTTGTAATACCAGTTTCGGAATAAAAGGAATAAGCGAAAGCAAGTGCTTTTCATGGAATGCTTTACCAGATTGGGTGCCACTGCATACCTGCATGTTGACAAGACCAAGTTAACTTTTATGGGCTATATTCCACACGTTTTTTCCCATGTGTTTCTTCTAATTTATGTATTTACTTGATTTTTTTCAAGAACACGTGGGTTGCCGGTGCAGCATTATATTTAACCATTCATATCAGCCATATGGAAAGGCACTGCCCCTCGTTGGAATTAGGCCTGATTGGATTGGATTGGATTGGATTGGATTGGAATCATTCTATACAATTCAATCCCATGTTTGGAGCAATTTACTGGCTTAAATAGAATGCTGCCCAACAACCACTTGTGCAACCATCCCGTAAAAGATCAGTACCAGCCATTGTGTGGTATAGGGTCTGATAGAGATGCATTAAATATTTTGACTTTTTGCCATCCCTCATATATGGACGTTGGGCCGTTTTAACACTCGTTTCCATAAACATCTCAACTGTTTGGAATGTTAAATGGTTATTGCCGTTGTGCATCAAAATTAATTTTAGGATCAGGTTTTTTATTTACTGCCAAGTTTTGACATTGGCCAAATGAAAATTTTAATACCACCAAAATTCCTATTTAGGACTTATTGACATCAGATCATATAGGACATTTACTGATTCTATTCTTCTGGATGTGCATAGAATTGTCATTTGATAGTTATACCACGTAATTAGTCTGTCAAATAAAAATGTATTGGACTGCACTATCTTACCTCAAATTTAATTCAAACTGTAAACAAACAAGACATTTTACTATTTTTTTATACCACGTATACTTTCTCCTATTCTATCCTATCCAATGCCACTCGCTAATAGCTCACCAAAACAGTCGGAAAAATAAACGAGACCAAAGAGTTTTCGACGAGAAAACATCGGAAAAGGAACAGCATAACTCATCACAGCAAAAGAAAAAAAATGGAATAAAGAAAGAAGAAATTCATTCTAATATATCTCTGAGGTACAGAGAGCATATGTCAAACAGCTTTCTTCTTCCCAAAATGCAACCTCCATGCCCCTACTTTCTATTCCATAAGCTTTTTTCCCCGACACTCATGATATTTTCCAAACAATTTTTTTTCATAAATTCTAGGCTCCATTTCTGAAATCAGGGAATACCCCATTTCAACTTGCAATTGTTTCCATAAATTTGGCACGCCATATGATCCACTATGGATAGCAGTAGTCCTGACCTTTCAGTATTGTCTTAAAAGCGGACAGAAATTTGGAACCCAAGGTAAGAGAGTGGGTTTTCTGTGTCCTGTTCTAACCCTAATTTGTCATAAAAGTAAAAGCACCCTCACAATCAAAATTTTCTTCCCCGTGAATAAATTACCCAGCCACGTATCACCTTTCTGCCCCAAAGATTAAAAAAATGTTTTGCAGTAGAATTATAACTTGGAAATTGATGGATGACATGGTGAACTTTAATTAACGCAACTATAATTTGGTAAATGCCAACTTCGGATGCAATGACTCCCCTAGTTACTCTCGTGTTGGAAATAGTATCAACTCCAAGGTCTAATAACCAGGGCCGGTCCTGAGTTTTTAAGGGCCCTGGGAGGATTTTTAAAACGGGCCCCTATAAATTTTTATGGACAAAAAATTTAAAAAAAATAAAATCAATTTCAAGATTTTTTTACATGAATTCAACAAGGTTTTTGTTAAGATGTTATTCTTGTGTTTTTTAGTCTTTTTACTCAATCTTTTTGTAAAAAATGCAAAAATATGAACATATTTGATGGCCTATATTTTTTGGTACTTAATAACTTGTGTATTTAAGGCTAGTTTTTTTTTTCTTCAGAATTGTTATTTGGTCAAAAAAAGATAAAAGATTTTTTACTTTTTTTATAACCAAATAGCCATTTCACATTTGAAGAGTAGAAAAAAATTACAAGTCATAGAATTTTTGTAAAAAATCTAAAAAATTTAAAGTTATAAATATAAAATATAAAATAACTTCATCAAATATCACTTAAGATTTATTCTACTCACATTTCATTCAATAATATTCCACAAATAATTTATAAATTTGGAAAAGAACAGTCTAATATTTTTAAGTAATTTAGCACCATTAAAAACTTTTTCATTTCCCTCAATAAATTTTTTTTTAAGAACTAGATCTAATTTGGGCTATCTACTAATGAAATAATTTTATTTTGAGTTTGGTATTTAAAGGACTAACTTAAGTAGATTTTGATAAAGTTAAAATCAAAATAATTATCGGTCTTTTATTTGATTGAGGCTAAGTTTTAAAAAAAAAATTATTTTTAAACTTAGTATAAAGACTTTATCTAGATTGGGCCCCATTTTTTTAACAAAATCCAAGGGCCCTAGGCGGCCGCCTTACTGGCCTATGCCCAGGGCCAGCTCTGCTAATACCATAAGCCCCCCTATCATTCTAGAAATATAGGAAAAATGACAATAAATATAAGAAAATGCTCTCCACATCATGAGTTTTAGAGTGCCATATTAGAGTCTTTTTATTCTATGTCATTCAGTTTGTCGAGTGAGGATATTTTGGTCAACTATGTAATCTTGTCTTCAATATAAATAGATTAAAAGGGTTAGGATTTCGGTATGTAACTCTAAACCAATTTCCTTCATTTCTCTCCTCTTCTCTTCCTTCATCGATTATAAAAGTATACATTTTTATTATACAATCTAATTTGGTATCGGAGCATCAAATCCATCTCAAGAAGGTGTGGCACAATTTTAAGAGTTCACGGAGTGCAATGACGATGTGTTGGTGTCATCATATTTATGATGACATCAACATGAAGTATGGACACGAGGGGCAACAAAACCACCATTCGAATTGTGTACCCTCCTAGTTTTGGTATTTTTCTAAAATTTTTGGACGCCAACTAAGGTGCTTTTCATATTTTCAAAGCAACTTCTAAATTTTCGAATATCTTTTTGGTCACTGATTCCGTCCATTTTTCTGATTTCAATTGTTGGAATGACTTCTATAGGGGCCAAAAATGCTTTATGGAATCTTGTATTGATGTTGATTGGTCGAAAATTACATTATCCAATTTTTTTTTTGTTCAAAATCATAGTCAAAGTTCACCTGATGTCTTTTGGCTTCACTATTCATGTTACATTTCCAACAATTGGCTTAAGTGTTGATGTTGGTTGATTCTAGTTTAGGCGTGCCTTCAATTGCTTCTGATTTGGTGAGTTTTTGGATGATTAGATTATTATGCTTCTGAAAGCAAGCCACCACCATTTAAAGATGATCTTGCAAGATCAATTATATCAAAAGCTAGATGGTTAAGATTATTTGTCTTGGCCACACGCTGTAGAAATTTTTCCCAAACCACATTTATTATGGGCTCACTTGTACTCAACATCCTATTGCTCACTTTGTATCTTATCTTTGCCTTTCATCATGTTTGCAGTCCTTTTGTTTGAACCTTGTTTGTTGTCTTTGTTTCTTTCCTCCTATAAGCGGGCTGCATCTTCATCTACATGGAAACATGCCATGGAGGAGGAAATGAAGATCTTTATGAGAATCAAACTTGGAAACTCACTACTCTTCCTCCTGAAAAAACCCACCAATGGTTGTTGTTGGGCATCCATTGCTAAGTATCTTCCTGATGGATCTATTAAGTGTCTTAACGTGTGCTTGGTTACAAAGGGGTGTACGCAAACCCACGGAGTGGATTACTTAGAGACCACTTCACTCGTTGATCATCTCAATTCTTTTCGAATCCTACTTTTCGTGGCAGTGAGTCATTCATCACCATCATATTAGTTTGATATCAATTATGCATTTATTCATAAATATCTTCAAGAGAAGGTGTACATCGACCAACCACCTGGTTAACATTGTTGCTGGTAGTGTACATCTTGATTGTCGATTGCACACGGGTTTATATAGTCTAAAGCAATCTTCTCGTGTGTGCTTTAACCGTTCTAGCATTGTTATTCTTTAATATGGTTTAAGTTGTTCCACCTTTGATCACTCTATTTTTTTTTTGTTGTTCTCCAACTAGTACTATTGTGTTGATTATCTATGTAGACAATATCATTATTTTTTAGGATGACTCTTGTGATATTGATGACTTAAAGCATCATTTAGGTTAAAATTTCATATTAAGAATTTTGGTCTTCTGCAACTATTTTCTTGATACTAAGGTTACTCATTCATCTAAAGAATTTATTTGTCCTATGTGCTTGATCTCTTGTCTAAGTTAGGTTTTTTATGTGCTCGCCGTGTGGACACTTCTTTAGACACTATTTTAAGTAAGATAGCGACAATGCAGGCTTACTTTTAGACGTAAGCTATTATCAACGATTAGTGGACAAACTCATTTATCCTACTATCACACATCTTGATATTACTTCAATCATTGGTTGCATAAGCCAGTAAATGAATACTCGGCATCTTCTTCATCTTTCGGCGTCGTGTCTTGCGGTATTTGAAAGGTGCTACTGGATGCGAATTAGTATACAAATCTCCCTCCTCCCTATTTGTGATTGGGTTTAGTAATATCAACTAGGCTGGTAGTCAATCTAGTAGGCGATTGACTTCTGGTTATTGCACTTCTATTAGAGATAATCTTGCTACTTAGTTAACATAGAAAAAGGCAAAATGTTAATGCTGAAACTAAGTATCGTGCCATAACGTATACTGCTTCTGAAATATTGTGGGTTCGCTCCTTTGTTTAGTATCTTGTTATTAAGATTCCTACACATGGAGATGTGTTGCGATAATCAGACTGCTATATTTGTTGCTTATAACGCATTTTCAATAAGCGCACCAAACATATTAAGATTGACTATCACTTTATTCAAAATCTTTTGATGCGGAAAGAGATTGTTACTACTTATGTGAGTTATGTATAATTAGCTTAATGATATTCTAACAAAGCCTTTAGCCCGAGCACCTTTCCAGCGACCCTCTCCAAGTTGGACATGTTCAACCAGCTTGAAGGTATGTCATTTAGTTTTGTCGAGTAAGGGTATTTTAGCCAACTACATAATTTTATCTCTAGTGTAATATATTATAAGGTTTAGGGTTCCAGTATATAACTCTAAACGTATTTGCTTCACTTCTTTCCTATTCTCTTCTTCATTGATTATACTACTCAACATTTTTATTTTACAATCTAACATACCAGAATACATAGTGAGTAGAAAAAACAGAAGTCATCTACCAGTTTCATTCAATTCCCAATTATTATATTCATGAGTTGCAAGAAATGCTTGAGATTCTATAGAGAAAACCTCAAAGAATATGCAATTGAAATATCTGAGTACCATACATCTTTCGAGAGAGCACTTGTGATGAATTCAAGAAATTTTTCCAACAAAGCAGCAGAAGGACATAGCCAATCAGTTGTGCGCAAAAAGATTTCAGTAATTGTAACATTCAAGACAAAACACTTATCATCGTCCTGCAACGCAGAAAAAAAAAAAGAAATTAGGTTCAAACTACAATGACAGTGAGTGCAGTTAGAAATGTTCAATTATGCTTAACTGAAAATGTGAATCCCTCATGAGGGACAAAATATACGTTCAGACAAGATATGCCCTAGGTTGAAACAGGATGATCATTATTAATGCAGTACGCTAAAACCTGAAATCATTGGAATAGAGAGGTGCGAAGACACGGATACCCCATGAGCATCTAGTTGCTTGTTAATCCATATTATGATTACATCAAAAACAATAGTTTAAAGATGCTGAACAACACACACACAGATATATATGCACATGCATAACGATAACATCAAATAGATCCAACAACGTTTAAAGATAGGTAATTCTGATATTCAGAAAGAGACTGCTCAAGCTAAGTTTGAAAGATGCAGAGCATACAGCAGTGCTTTTCTCGCAAGCAAGAGAAAATCCTTGAAAGGTAAATATCTAAATTTCTTTCTACTTGATGTTTTTCTTCTTAGTTAGCTATTTAAGTTCTAGTTAACAGTAATGAGGTTGCAGCACTTTTCTATTTAATTATCATATGACTTTGAGTCGTTCATGTTACCATTAGAAGCCAATTAAATAGCTAACTAAGAAGCAAAACATCTCAACTGATAGAATAATAGCCTTAGATTAAATCAATTGAAGGATTAAGATTGTATTTCCATACAGGCAATCCTACAGTTCTCTAAATGGTTATTCCAGCGTTTATTCAGCTTCTTTCAGATGATTGTTTATGACTTTTCAAGACTCATATGTTAACTTGCTTCCTCTCCCTTCGGCAAGGGAGTGAAACAGGGGTATATAAGCTGAGTTTTAGTTTGGTCAAGCCCTTTGATTTTCCTTCTCATTGCTTAGTCATCGCTCGTAAGTAATTATCATTAGAAAGATAAAAAAAACTCCAAGCTAGGGCTGAGCTTAGCTTGTTTATCTCACAAAAAAATCCCCATCAAGCTTCTAATTGAGCAATATTCAAACCTGACCTAAACACATGATCTAAAATAATATTGACCTCCCTTACTTTGGGCCTGTTTGCTCAGCCACAGCTTATAACTATTTTTCTCTCGGAAGTTTTGCCAACTTATGTCAAGTCAACTTTGGGCCTATTTACTCATCCGCAACTTATAACCATAGTTTTAAATAGCAGTAGCGGTTGTCGTAAGCGTAATGGTGGCAATGACACAGTTTCGGGATGTAACGGCCGTAGCATAATGGTAACAGTAACCGGAGCAGTGATTTTTTTTCTTTTTCGCACAACTCACTAAAATTTAATCGATATGCATGTTTTTATTCCAAAGTTATGTTCATTAGGGTTTAAAGTAGTTTTGGTAAATTTTGTGCACTTTTTAGACATGATTCAACATTTGTCTTAATTCTTATAGTAGTTTTAAAATACTTTTAAAAAATAATACATTATTAAATATATAAGTATCACATAAAACAATCCAAATCTAAAGATTCTAAGCTTATTTATATAGATGTTGAGCAAATATTTTTTAAAATCTATTTTTGTGAATTTATAAATAATAATAATAAAAAGTAATTAAACATTAAATATATGAATTTAACCTAAAAAACCAATATTTAAATATTCTAAACTTATTCTGAATAGATATTAAACTAATATTTTTTAAAATTAATGTTTTTTATTTTTTTAAGAAAAATAAAAAGTAATTAAACCTTAAATATACGAATCTAATTTGCAACAACTAAAATCTAAATATTATAAACAGTTTGCAACTTTGCATAGGCCCCGAACAAGTAATTTCAAAAGTATTTTTTTTTAAAAGTTTAAAATATAATTATATACCAATATAACCTTAAATATAAGAATCTAGCCTAAGTCTATAATAAACAAGATCTAAAGATACTAATCTTATTAAAAAATTCATTAAAAAATAGTTTTTTTTGGCATGTTCGAAAGCCAAAAAATACCATAAATTATGTAAATTTTGCAAATCAAGCTTCACGCAGGTAAGTATGAGATTTTTGATTGCTATAAAAACTTTTTTGATGAAAAGAGTTAAAAAAATTGCGCCAAAAAATAATTTCAATTGATTCACAGTTTGAAAAGCCACTATAGTAATTCTAACGGCCGTAGCAGTACCATAACAGCCGTAGCGGTATCGTAACGGCTTTTACGGCAACTGTAACAGCCTTTACACATGAGATTTTTTGTCACACCGTTAAATCAGCTGTAACGGGAGGCACCAAAACCTATACGTAACGACGTTACGTAACGGTAACGGTCGATTTTTAAAACTATGCTTATAACTATTTTTTTTCTTGGAAGTTGTGCTAGCTTGTTTATCATAGCTTCTACTTCCTGCTCATGGATTAAAATAACCCGCCAAGGTAGCACAGCAGTTTAAGATCTCGATATTGGCACCAACCGTAAATCCAGAGCCCGGAGGTCTTATGTTTGTTTCCCGCATGAGGTCTTGTGTTCGATTCGTCTTGTGTTCGATTCCCAACTTACATCCAAGATATTTACCCCACCTTTCCGCTACATGCCTTACTGTGAATTTGAGATATGGAGGGGGGGGCTTTTCTTGCTTTCTCTAAAGAGGGCTTCACTCTTTCATCAATTTAGTCCAGAGTCAAAGTTCGTTGATACCTTTGGTTTGCGAGTGATTGTAAATATGTTATTGCAAGTATATGGAGGTTTATTCCTGACGAGAGGGTCCCAAGGGCCTTGCCTTGAGGGGATTCCTCCGTCATCAAAACAAAAAATTTAAGTGGGGGAAAAGGCTGATTTTTTACATGCTTTATTTTGAAGCATTCTACTTTCCGCTTTTGAATAATCAACTTTTACCATAAGTTCAACTACAATGAACACTCACTTTGAGCCCATCCAACATCAAAGCTCAAGGCGTTAGGTTGTTCAGCAGCCCTATAAAGGTTTGGAATTTCACAGATATGCATTTCAACAAGCAAAATATGTAAAAGTGGGTCTACAACAGTTTAAACACCATGTGCATTAGATTAAATACTACATGCTGTATTTTATTGATAAATTGAGATAAATCATAATGGTGGTGCGGTGGTGCAGTTATGCACAGAAATCCACATAAATCATGTCCCAACAGAGGTTTGTCTTTGAGATCAATTTCCAATCTCCTCTAGTAAATGCCATTTGGAAGCCCATCTTAAATTGGGTGCTAATCTTGGAACAACTATCCCCATAATTGTTTCATTTCTCAATAATGAGATGACATTGGTCCATTGAACCCTCCAAAACTGAGTTCCCCAATAGAATCAAATATAAGAAGAATTACATAATTTCTGTTTCATCCAAAAATGAGAGGAATGTAACGAATACAATTTAAGCATAGGTACTGGTGTCTCTACACCATCAAACCATCAAAGGTAGACACTCCTCTTCCTCCAAACATATCATCTCAATAACACAGGTGCCACATCCAAGCCTTTCAAAGCTCTTAAACTGACAACAACTTGCCAAACATTCATAAAACTGAACCCTAATGCCGGTCATAACCCACGAAACTCTAAATGGGCAGTAAGCTCCAAAAATCCAAAACCATATCATAATAAAGAAATAAATGATTAACCAACTCTTCTCCCTTCTGACACACTACTTGGGAAGTTCATAACCCTCCTTTCCAAATAGATCTAACATGAGGAAACCAATGTTGTCCATTTGAAAGAAAAAAGAAAAAAATATAAAATAAAAAGAAAACGCTGTGGAAACTGTTACAACGGCAATGTAGTTCCACCCTCAACTATGACCTTTCATAAGTGGAGACAAAATAAAGTGCCCATAATAAAGACGCTTACTCTGTTCCCTCGATTCAACACACTTCTACTGTAGTGTCCGAGTAGCATAGTTCTAAATAACAGCCATTACGTAACGGATCGGCCGTTACGTAACGGAATATTGGAAGTCCGTTCCCGTTACGCAGTAGAAAAACGGTCATGCAGAGAATCCCAAGCGTAACTTCCGTTACTCCCGTTATGTAACGGGTAACCATAGTGTATCGGTCTGTAACGGCCGTTACAGACGATACGGGACCCGACACACCGACAACTGAGAGAGAAATGAGAACTTACCTTTTTCTTTTTCGTTTGT
>JAULJZ010000018.1:135339-145767 GCA_032270985.1 Heliamphora pulchella | reverse complement strand
ATCGGGAACCCAAATGGATCGATCGATCTGTCAAATATTTGCAAGCTGGCCAAGACGGATCAATTAACAGATTGATCAGGATTGATGATGAATCAATCAGTCTGGTTACGGGACAGCTTTATAAAACTCATTAGGGTTGCAGTTGTCTATGTATCTTTTGATGTTTTCTCTCACGACTTTAGGGTTGCTCATTATTCTTGTATTCTACGAAAGAACTAATAAAAAAGTATGAGTTCGTGAACGTAGGCACGATTTTCTGAATTGCGTAAAATTTTTATGTCGTATTCTTGTGCTTGTTTCTTGTTCGTAAACAATTGGTATCAAAGTTTCGGATTTTATAGGTCAAAGAAAGCACAATGATAAAAGAAGAAAATATAAAAATTGAGAAGTTCAGTGACTCGAATTTTTCCTTCTAGATGATGCAGATCGAAGACGTTTTGTGCCAGAAGGACCTTTATATTTTCTTGCTCATGAGAAGTCGGAAAAGATGTCGTATAGAACGAATGGAAGTACTTGATCGTAAAGCCCTGGGGACTGTGTGATTAAGCCTAACGTCCAATATCACAAAAGAGAATATGACAGTAGATTTGTCAAAGGCATTGGAACAAAGGTACAAAAAGTCCTCGACGTCAAAAAATGTATATTTGATGAAAAAGTTATTTAACTTAAAAATAGCAAATGATGCCATTGTTTCTGAGCATCTCAACAAATTCAATATCATCCTCAACTAGTTAGAGTCGGTGGGTATTGATTTTGCTAGTGAAATCAAAGCTCTACTTCTTTTGTCCAATTTGCTAGAAAATTGAAATAGCTTGGTTGTGGCGGTTAATAATTTCTCGGGATCAGCAAAGTTGAAGCTGGAAGATGTTACCGAGTTTATTTTGGGAGAGAAGTCACGTAGAAGAACATGTGAGATATTGACATCGGGATCAAGTTCGAACGCCAAAGGGAGAGGGAGAAAGAACGATAAAATAAACAAGAAGAGTCGTGAAACTACAAATCCAAGTCACGGGAAAGATCATAATCGCGGGATGGCGAGTAAAAATATGGTGACTATTGGAATTATAGTCAGAAATGTCAATTCACAAAAGATTGCAAGTTACCTAGGAAGCAGCGAGATGACACAAATCAAGGGGTTAAGAATATTGTAAATCTTGTCGATGATGATGACATAGATGCTTTGACTTGTGCCATAGACTTCTGCATTGAGTCTTAGATTTGTAAACTCCAAAGCGTCATTCCATGCTACCTTATGCATGGATATTCCCAGTAACTATGTGCAGATGAAATTCGGCAGAGTATATCTCGGGAATGACGAAACCTACAATATCATTGGAGAGGGTGATGTACAAATTACTCAAACTGACATATCAGTTTTGAAGCTAAAGGACGTTAGACATACACCTAGTCTAACAAGAAATTTGACTTATGTGAGTCAGCTATCAGAATTTGGGGTCATGACATCTTTCACAGCAGATTCTTGAAAGATGAGCAGGGGCTCATTGGTCTTGGCCCGTAGAAAAAGGGAGGGCACTTTGTACGTGTCCTCGAGTTCCTATAGTAGCATATCAGTGACGTCGACTAGAGTTGATGCTGATACTTGGAACAAACGGCTCGGTCACATAAGTGAAAAGGGAATGAAGGTGATGATCTCAAAAGAGAAATTACTGGGGTTGCAATCAGTGGACCTACACTTCTGTGAAGATGTGTCTTCAGAAAGCAGAGGAAAGTTATTTTCACAGAGAAAATAAGGAAGCGTGGAGGGGAAAATAGGTAACTTTATCCCATCTGCGTATTTTTTGTTGTATTTCCTATGTTCATGTAAAGCATGATAAGATAAGCAAGCTTGACCCTAATTTCAACAAAAGTGTATTTGTTGGCTATGGAATTGATAGCTACGATTATAGACTTAGGGACTATGAAAATAGGAAAACAGTTAGGAGCATTGATGTTGTGTTCAATGAGTCAGTTTTGTAAAAAAATTGACAGGTTCAGAAATAGGTAACTACATATAAATTAGACTTTGTTGAGTTTGAGGGGACATCTGATAGAGGTTTTAAAGCCTCGAGATGAGAACATACAGTCAACTCCACAACGAATATGCAGACTCCCCTTCCCATGAGATCCACAAAGCTAGTAAACCTATAGTGTGATATTCGCCATCTTTGAATTATTTGTTCCTATGAGATAGTGATGAACCAGAATATTTTAAAGAAACATTGCAAGTTGATACTAGGAAGAAGTGGGAGCGTGCTATGGATGATAAGATGGAATCTCTATCATCAAATCAAACTTGGGATTTAATACAGTTGCCTAAGGGTAAGTTAGCTCTGTAGAACAAATAGGTTTACAGACCAAAGGAAGAAGCTGATGGGAGCAAGAGGTACAAGGCTCGACTAGTAGTCAAGGGGTGCCAACAAAAGCTGGGGATAGGCAACACTGAGATTTTCTCGCCTGTTGTGTAAATCTCAACCATTATATTAGTTTTGAGAATTGAGCCTGAAGTAGTTGGATGTCAAAATTGCATTCCTTCACGAGAACCTAGATGAAAATATCCTTATGGTACAGCCACAGTCCACAGGGATATACAGTGGAGGGACATAAAAATCTTGTATGCAAACTCAAGAAGAGCTTATATGATTTGAAACAAGCCCTGAGGTAGTGGAATAGAAGGTTTGACACTTTTATGGCAGGTGCAAAAATTAATAAATGCCATGCGGACCACTATTCTTATTTTAAGAAATTCTCCGCATCTTATTTTATACTGTTATTGTATGTAAATGACATGCTAATTGCAGAGTCTAGCATGGGTGAGATTAAGAATCTCAAATCATAGTTGTCCAAGGAATTTTTCATGATGGACCTAGGGGTAGCTAAATGGATTCTTGGTATGACGATCAGTCGGGACAGGATGAACAGAAAGTTGAAACTCTTCCAAGTAGAGTACATTGAAAAGGTGATGAAGCAGTTCAACATGGATAGGCTAAACCAGTTAGCACACCTTTGGCAAGCCACTTCAGGCTTTCAAAGGATCAAAGAGCAATCAGTGAAGAAAAACAGAGAAGCATGGCCAATATGCCTTATGCGTCAGCCGTAGATAGCCTGATGTATGCTATGACATACACGTGGCCAGACATTTCCTATAGAGTGGGAGTTGTGAGCAAGTTCATGTCCAATCCGGGCAAGGAGCACTGGGAAGTAGTAAAGTGGATTCTAATGTATCTTAGGGGTACTACAGATTATGCATTATGCTATGACGGCTCAGAGACTCGTCTACAGGGATACGTGGATTCAGACTTAGCAGGTGACATTAACATCAGAAAATTACTACAAGGTATGTATTTACTTTTGGTAGTGCAGCAATTAACTGGATGTCCAGATTGCAGAAAATTGTGACCATCTCTACCATGGCGGCAAAATATGTCGCAGCCACGGAGGCGTGCAAGAAATTAATGTGACTGAAGGGTTTATTGAAGGAGCAAGGTAAGGAACAAGACAAATGTCAGCTATTAAGTGACAATTAGAGTGCAATACATCTTGCAAAAAGCTCAGCATTCCATTCAAGGACCAAGCATATTCACATCAAGTATCAGTTTATCTGGCCTCAATTAAGACAGGGGCGGTTTAATCTAGAGAAGATTCACACAAGTGAGAATCCTGCAAACATGTTCACTAAAGTAGTGACGATGAAAAAGATGAAGACTTGTTCAGCTTCGGTTCGTCTTCAAGCTTAAAAAATGGGAGAAGGCACAAACTGGTTTTCTTGTTCGGTTTTGAGGCAACGGTGGTTTCCCGGCATCGAAAGGCTTGGAGTGGATTTACTTCGAGTAAGAGATTGTTAAAAGTGAAGAAAATCCACCAGGAACACAGACAGATCGATTGGTTTTGAGACCGATCGATCGGTCTGTCAAAATACTGCAGGCTGCTCAAGATGGATCGATGGACAGATTAATTAGAATTGATGACCGGTCGATTGGTCTAGCAGATGGATCAATCGGTCTGTTACGAGATAGATTTACAAAACTCATTAGGACTGCAGTTGTCTGTGTATCTTTTGTTGTTTCTCTCACAACTTTAGGGTTGTACATTATTCTTGTATTCTCCCAAAGAACTAGTGAAAAAATGTGATCCGATGGATGTAGGCACGATTTGCCAAACCACGTAAAATATGTGTCATGTTCTAGTTTGTTTCTTTCTTATGTGTAATTATGCGTGATTCGTGTGGTTGTGGGTGTGAATTATTTTCCTCAACATTTGTTAGGAGATACTTTAGATCATCAACAAAAAAATTGTGAAGATCATGGAAATTGTTGATCGAGAAGTTCCAAAAGTACCAGAAATGTAGGGTTGACTTGATAGGAAGTTTGAAAGAGGTTGAGGACTTGAAGTTTAAGAAACTATACTTGAAGGCCAAGAAGAACTTAGACATGGAGAGATTTTACAAAAGAAGAGCATTTTGAACATGAGAATGGACTCAAATTATCAGTTTGTATTAACTCGCCACCATCAAATTGTCAATTCGTTTTAACTCTCTAGGTTGAAAGAGGATTAATTTTCTTGGTGTTGAAAAAATTTCTTTGCATTTTCACACCATGTTTAGTAGACCTATGTCAACTTCAAAACACAGAGATTTTAGACAACATTCTTTGAGGAGTGTAGAGTTTAGAATAAAATAAAGGAGCTCGCATACTTGGAACATTTGATTTTTGGCATGGAAAAGTTCATAATTTAAAGAGGGAACCTTGAGGTTGAGTTCTTTTCCTAAGTTGGAAAGAATGATACAGAACATAGTGTATCAATATTCACATACAAAAGCAATATTTTGTAAGTCATGTATTATTTACTTCTCTTAATTATCTTTAATTAAGATTCTTGGCATTTGTTTGCTTTTGGTATTTTTTTCCCATTTTTATTAGGATTCTTGTTTTCCTATCTTCGTCGGGTTTTTAGCTTATAAATAAATGTTTGGTTATTGTAATAGCTAGATTTGAATTAATGGTATTGAGAATTGGTAATTATGGCCTTAATGTGATTAGGGTTGGGGCCCAAACATGTTCTTTCTTTTTCTTTTTTCTCTTTCTATCTTCCCGTCCATCATTACTTCACCACCGGTCAAATTTGTGTCCATCAAACAAATATATATTGCTCACAGTAGAACGCCATCTTCGGACTCATCACCTAAAATCAAACTATGTGCATCAAGTGCAATTGAAGCCTCTCTCCACGAAAACTCATTTTAGTTTTCTTAAGAGTCTCCAAAACAAGAGGCATATATGACTTAACTTGGAATTATAGTATTATACACCAAAACCGCTTTGTACCTTCAATATCATACCTTTATAACAATGTGATGACTTCATTCTTCCCATAAATGTTAAGTTAAACCCACTCCACTTTAACAACATTGAAGCAGAGACAGTGAGAACAAATGGGTGGAGGCAGAAAAATGACATGTTAGTGCACAAGGCTCTCACTTCCATAAGGGTTTAGGGGAGGTAGAACAACTTAAAACAAAATGACGTATAGAAAATGAAGATATATATTGTTGGACCCATTTTTTAGTAGCTTAAAGCTTTGGGGACTATTGATGACTTAATATGGTATTAGAACTCTAGTTCTACAAGATCTTTGGTTCAAGTCTCGTAATATGTATTTGTTTTCATGTTATGTTTGTCATTGTACTATGTTTTGTATGTGTTGGTGCATATGTTCAATTTAGTTCGTTTATCTCTCCAAGTTTGAGACTGAGTTGCACATGAGAGGAGTGTTGAATAGGTTGAAATACATTGTTAAGACAATTGATGACTTAACATCATGTTATATTCAAGGAAAGAACTAAAAAAATCACCACGTTTTATTTTGTGCCCACCTCAGCATATAGGTCACCTGTACATAAACCTAAATGTTGGGGTTAGAACAAACCCTATGTAGGATCAACGAGAGACAAAAAACTGAAAGAATCAAGAACTAAAACAATACACACAATTTACATGCTTCACCCAATAAAAGCTACATTCATAGATGCCGCATAGTTTCACTATGATGAATAATGAATAGGTTACCTCGGAATTTCCCTAAGCCAAGTAGGGTTAAATTGGATCTACGACTGTGTGGCTGGGTGCACAGTACTTATTAGGCTCCATATAACTTAACACCAAAATGTTCAGGAAGCACTTCATGTTGATCCCGAAATCTAGGAATCCATACTTAAAATGTTCCAAAATAGGACCTGAATTAGTCATCAAATTTAGCTGTAAACTAACAACTAAAGCAATGCTTCCTCATAACATAAAAATTATTTCAACTATCACAAAGCATTTTCAAAATATTTGCACTAGTACAAAGTTCAAGAAAAGTGTCCAGAACATGGAAGCTTATTTTTTCCTTTTTATTTGTTTCTTTATCTTGTACAGCCTAGCATTTCTTGCTAAAAAACTCGATATAAGTTATTCTACTAAGTTTCCATTACATCACTTAAATTCTAAATAAGTTAGGAGTCCTCAATTTGATCAAAGCCAGAACTCGCCAACATCGGCTTGTTACATGGGTACAAAAGCAACGTTCACCAAGCTCCAAGACATACAAAGTCAGCTAAGCAATCACCTAACGGCTGAAAGCTATAAAGAGAAACAATATGATTGATCGATGGCTCTAAAAGGAAGAAGGGAAAGCAAATCAAAATAAGTTGGTATTAAATAAATAGACATAGTTCCGTTATCAGATAAAACTTAATGAGTATTTTAAATTAACAGATTTTTGTCATACAAAAAGAATAATAATCTAGCGAGAATGGGGGAGATATGCTATCACAAATAACTTAGAACTTGAAGGAAGAAAATCAGATAGAATTGAGCAAACAACTCAACTCAACTCAACTCAACTCAACAAAATTCATAGGGAAGAAATTATAATAAAGAAAGGAGGACTAAAGGATATTAAACAACATAACTCAACTCCAGTTGACAAAAGCCTTATGCTAGCTATCTGGAGTCAACATTGAGAGTAATGCAAGAGGTAGCGGATGGCCAAATTTAATGTGAGTAAAGCTAGTGCAGAAAGTCATGACAGCATGTGGTTTGACAGAAATGATGTTCCTTGATAAGATTGAATGGAAAAATAGAGTCCATGTACCTTTCCCCAAATATTAACAGTGGTTATTCTATGAATCTTAGTAATCCATGCTTTTCGCATACAGCAAGGGGGAAGAATCATAAAGCCATTAAAGATAACCACCATAAGAAGATATCCACCAAACCAGTAGAAATTATTTAACTTAAAGATATGCTCATACCTTTCCTGAAAGGTAATGACTTGGGCTGAGCGGAAACAAATCAAATAACTTCTTTAATGATGACGGTGTGCTAGTTTGACCGCGTATGTTTGCATCCAGTCCTCCATAAGAAGGCAAAGACACATCTAGCTCTTCTTGACTGTTGTCAATCCCATAAGCAAAGAACCTGACTACAAGGTCTATGCTCTGAAGTATAAATAGCATACAATCAAAAGATTGTGCATCTAGTTGTGGCATGGTATGAACCAATCGGACAAAATCTTGGAAGCAACTAAATAAAACAGGCATAAGTTCCTTCAGTTTCTTGTTTATAACGAAAAATCCTACAGAACCAAAGATGGCATCAGGTCAGACAATACAATCGTTATTATCTTATTCCACAAAAAAATGACCCAAGAAGAAAAGTTTAAGTGCCAACGGCTATCATGAATTATTGCATATCAATACAATGAGCTACTGCATTATGATTAGTGAAAGATTCATAGTGCTGGACTATGGATTCCAAAAATCATATAGGCCACAGTGCTGTCAAGAGTGGAAGGTCAAGCATATTCTATGGAAGGGAAACCAGGAATATGAACATTCAGAAATTGACATAGCCTGAAAAACAGATGTAGACATCAGTGAAAGATAAAGAAGGCAAAACATGTATATCAAGGTACACAATTCAGCATTCTCTCACTTACCAGCAGGGTCTTTAGGGGATTCAGGCTCAAAAGCATGTAAAATCCCATGTGCGGCATCATCCTAATACATTATAGGGGGAAAAAAGATAATTACATACTCAAAAGGCAATCTATTGAGGCAAAATAATTGACATGCTTGAGACGGTGATTTGTGTCTAAAATCTTAGTGTACCTTCACAAAACCATACTAACAATTTTCTGTAAGTTGTCAAAAGAGGATTAAGACATATCCCATAATCAACTGGGGATGAATGACTTTGAGGAACTAACATATCCTCTAATTCAAAGGAGTAAACTGAATTTGAATACAACCACGATCCAGAATAACTTAACTCTTACAGAATCAATGAGAGGCCAATTACATAAATCTTTTGCTCGTATACAACTTAATATCTAATCTCAAATATACGTCTCTTAGTAGCAGGAACCTCCTACTGAGAGTGCCGCTCCCGCTCTTAACTTTATACTCTTCTATGTGCCCCTCGCTCCCCTGCCTCTTCCCCTGCTCCCCTGCCTCTGACCCAACTCCCGATTCCATGATACGGCTTTCTTCCATAATCAAGGAACAAAATTACCATTGTTTCCATCAATACAACCAAAACATTTCAGTTTCCAAAAAGAGCAAGGGGAAAAAAGCAGAATAAGGAAATTGTGTTTCCAACTAAAGACACCATAGCATTTTGCAAAACAAACCAAAACATAATAAAACATAGCGGGGAAAAAATATGTTTCACCACAAATTTAGAATCCTTCATAAATGTTTCAAATTTTTTTGATGAAAAAACGATAAAAGGCTTATGTATTGAAGTAGTAATCTTTATTACTAGTATAGAACTACTCATATTATGATTGTCATAGACCTTATTTTGTTCGGTTATCACTTACTTGTAGAATCATATTGCTTTAGATAAAATTAATTTAATTGATAATACTTAACCATTTTCATTTATGGCATCATTTGCTTTTCGATTTCACACTTGTTCCTTTATTGCAATTACTAAACGAACCTACAAATCTGAATTTGTTTAACTAATAAATTATTCAATTTTATAACATTTTATATAATTCTGAATTGTTTTTATCTATTTTGAAATGTTTTCAAAACATTTCCACTTTCGTGCTTGCCAAAAAAACACACGGAAGCGAGATTTGGATACTTTTCCATAATATAACTAACATGTGGCATCCATTGACCATCCAACTAATCCTCCAAAAACATGACATTTATAAAGTTAACTTCTCATTTTTAGACACCAAAAATCCTTACGCAACATAGGAATGCCCCAATAATCCTTTATCAATCTATTGTCTCACTCACATTTTCTAATTGATGCCAAGCAATAATTAGTCAATTTGAGAAAACTTCAACAATTTTTCCTTAACTAAACGCATCAAAGCTTTTTTCGAACTCCGCCAACCCAGATACCTAAAACAACTGATATCTTTGTGATATACATTTCGAATACATGTGTACAAACATGAGCTCACTTCAGGCCAAACACTGAACTTGTTGAACCAAAGCAATCCAAACAATTTTTGCAATTTATTTATTAGCGTTTTCCTCGAGGGAAATGAAAAATCTAAACATGATGAATAACAAAGCATTAAAAAACAAAAAAAAAAGAGGTATAGCTTTTGCTAGGATGAAAGCTCGCATCGATTTCAAAAAGATCAAAGTACATAAAGAAAACTTCAAAAGGACATAATATATGATGTGATATTTTTTTTCCAATCACTAAATAAAATATATAAACAAGAAAAGCACCATGGGGAAAAATCCATGCACATTCGACATATAAAAAAGAAGTGCGAATGATCTTTACTTCAAAGGATTAAGAAAACTAATAGATCATATTTGGTTTGATGTCCAATTGTTACCAAAAAAAAAAAATTCATCCTCAAACTTAGAAGTCTACACTAACTTAAGTTTCGAGTTCAAGAGCATGTGATGTACTACATTCCCATTCATGTTCCTCATTCCAAGTAACCATGGTCCTAGTTAATTGACTTGGCTAAAAGAATGTTGTCTTAACATTCTACTATCCTTTCAAAGATTTGTTAGTAGTGTAGTAGCTTATTATTATTATTATTATTATTATTATTATTATCCGGTGTGTGTGGGTGTACGAGTGTAATTGTGTTCTCTAAGTTTATTATAAATAAGATGGCTCACCTACTCATTAGGGTACGGTTTTCCTATTATTTTCTTCCTAATAACATGGTATCAGAGCCACCGTGAAAATCCTAGTTTTTATAAAACCCTAACCCTAAACTTAGCCACCCCAGTCGCCGACCAACCGTGAACAGTGACCGACGACAACCCAGCCACCTCCATCAGTACCGACCACCCACAGTGCCGACAAAACCCTAAACCAGCCAACAGCCACCCTTACCAGCCACGCCATCAGCCACGAAACCCTAAACCAGTCACCTCCAGTGCCGCCGACCACC
>JAULJZ010000018.1:86812-117361 GCA_032270985.1 Heliamphora pulchella | reverse complement strand
GGGGTGGGTTTGAGTAGGAGACGGGTGTGGTTTTCGGCTCCCCTATTGTTAATTTGGTTGTTGTGGTTGGAGAGGAATAGAATATTTTTTGACAGAGTTGAGTCTTTGATGTACATATTGAAGAGTATTTTTCTTAGTAACTTGTATAGTTGGCTTTTTGAGAGAAAAATAGTCTATTTTGATATGGTTGACTTTATAGTCTATATGTGGTTTAATCCTTTTTTTTTGGAAGGGTTTTTGTAGTTTCATCCTCTATACACAGGCTATATTTTCTTAATGCCTTTCTTATAATATAATCTTATTTACTTGTCAAAAAAAAAAAAGGAGAAAAGATTGAAGGATATTATGTTGGTCAATTTATACAGTTGGTTGTTTTAGATTGGTATCCCATCTATGGGAATATGGATAGCTTCACAGATTGTGTATTCCGTAGCCTCTTGAGGATCCTTTTGTTAGAGAGGCTTTTTGGTCTCTTGCTTGGAGAGATGCTTTTGGTTTCCTGCTCTCTTTTGTATGGCCTTTTTCCCTTTTATACGAGTGATAATCTCTTAATGCCTTTTCTTAAAAGATTTATTTACTTGTCAATTTTTTTTAATAGAATGTATATGTAAATTGTAGATTTCACTCGTACAACAGCTCCCTACTCCAATAATTGGTACTGATGCTATAATTCGAAAAAATGTGCACTTTGCTATTTGAAAAAAACTGAACAAGGCTCAAATGGACACAACTTCTTGGCACCAGGTTACGATTTGTGAAGTATAAGCGAAATTTCACATATAGTGTTCAACTATTCTCATTGGAATAGAATATAAATTGTCATTCTTTCTTTGTTGCCGAAGTAGTTGTTTATATTTTAAACTACCAATCATTTTTGTTTTGTTTTTTATTTAGAAGAAACACTAAAGGGCCAGATGTGGGTGTCTAAATTCGTTGGTTATTGTACTTCACTTTTATTTTTTCTTTACTTTGAAACTTGTACTATATGTGAAGTTTGTGGCAATCCAATATTCTAACCAATTAGATTCCTAAGTGATTGTGTGGTGAAATATTGCAATTTTTGTCAAAAGGATAAAAAAAAAAGAGAGAAGAGAAAGAGATTAAGGCAACGATGCATCAATGTTTTATTTTCTAACTATTGGTTTTTAAAATAATTTAGATTTTAACCCATACCCAAAACCAAACTAAGTCTTTGTCCTTAACCCAAACCAAACTATGTCTTTGTCCCTATCAATTAAGGTCGGCTACATGAATCTTTTTACGCCATTCTGCTCTGTTAAGGGCTATATCTCTAGTTAGGTTCAATAAGTTCATATCTTTTCTTATTACAGCATCCCATGTCAATTTATGTCTATTCCTCCCTCTAGTGTTTTCATTACCCATGATCCTATTGCTTCTCTTTATTACTATATCAACTGATCTACGTTGTATGTGTCTAAACCACCTTAATTTATTTTTTTTCAATTTGTCATCAATCGGTGCAGTGCGACTTCTACCATTCTACGAATCTTTTCATTTCTAATTTTATTTTTTCTAATTATACACATATCTATCTTAACATTCTCACTTGAACAACACTCATCTTAGTTATGAGATCTTTTTTTGCAACCTAACATTCTATCCCATATAGGATTGCTGGTGTAATAGTTGTCCTATAAAAAATTTTCATTTTAATCTTGTAGCCTATAAGTATCCTCCAATCACATAGAACTCTGGATGTACTCCTCCACTCGAACCAACCAATTTGAATTTTATGGATTACATTATTTGCAATTTCTCCATTTTTGTTAATAATCAAACCTAGATAATGAAAATATTCACTCTTGGGTATCACTTGGTTTTGAATATTTATTTCTTCACTATTAATATCCTTATTACTATTAAAATTATATTTCATATATTCAATTTTGTTCTTACTTACTCGAAATCCTTTTGAACTTAAAGCTTCTCTCCACAATTCTAACTTAGCGTTAATTCCAATCCTAGTCTCATCCATTATGACAATATCATCTGCAAACAACATACATCATGAAACATCATCTTGGATGTGTATGTTTTTCTATTCAAACAACTTTGTTTTACTTCGAATTAACAATGTATTGTAAGATTCACAAGAGTTTACTAAAAGTGAATAGGGGGTAAACTGATTATTTGGGACCATCTGTTTCAATTGGTTTAATTCAATCGTTAATTTTTTTATCAATATTTTCGTCTAATATTTGGAATGAGTAATTTTGTTCGTTCTCCGTGTTCAAATTGAAAAGCAATAAGAAGATAGAACTAGAAATTACAATATATAGCGTAAACTTTTTACTTGAACATTGTTTTTTCTTCATCCTTAATACATAAGTAAAAGAAAGATAAATCTCTTCCAAAGGTGGAAGAATTTTAATTGAATAAATCTCTTTGCCCTATGGATATTTGAAACTCTAATTATAACGAAACAAATATCATAGTCTACTCTAGGCATCGCAAAATATTTTTCCATGTTCATTTATGATTGAATATCCTTGATGCCTGATAATTATGGAAGGCATGCCTTTTTTTGTCCATTTTGGTTTTTAATTGTTCTCTACCCAAGGACTTTTTCTATTTTGTTTTGGGAAATTTCTATTTAAGAATTAATCGTGAGAAGTTGTATCATGCTCTCATAACTAATTACTGTTTCGCACCATTCATTTTTATTTTTCTTACTTTACTCTTTATTTGTTGTGAAATATTTGTTGGCGTATGCACACATAATAAACTCCCAAATGGCTTCCAGTTTGAATTATAGGAGTAACGGGTATTATCAATTTAAATCCTGATATTAATTTTTAATCAAGTTCTTTTTATGTGATTTGATTTGGCATGCTGCTCTTAGAAAACTGCTAAGAGAAATCTGAATTATGGATATCTAGAAAACGCAGTATTTTACTAATATTGGCATTTTGTCTATGTAGTTGATTTTATATTGATAGATGTCATAATTTATGTATATTCTTTGACTTATTATTTTATTGTATCTCCTAAATCTTTGACCCAAGCTAATTGGCATATCCATGCCATAGGGCTCTGGTTTTGGAGAACAGTCTATAAGCTGGCATTGGGAAAATTTTATTTAAATAATATATATTGATGGAATGTAGATTACATGCCAGCTGGAATTTACAACACAACGGAGTTTGGTGAAGAGAATTTGTATTATTTTATTATATTGCCAAAGACCGCTCATTTTGTGTGTTTGTGTGTGCGTTTCTCTGAATAACTTTCAATTGATTTTCCTATCTGTCATGGCAGTTCTCTAACGGAAGCGTTTTGCATAGCAATATTGGAGGCTGCAAGTTGTGGATTATTAACAGTCAGTACACGTGTGGGAGGTGTTCCAGAGGCATGGATCATTTGATATTTCATCTATACCTGGTTAATTTGATTATATTGGCCTTTTTTGTTATATTAACTGTGAGGAGATGGGATTAGTTACTTGGAGTTAGACATTTCTTGAAATTCTTTATATAACATTTTGGCATTTTCATTTTTCTTTCTGATATGCATCATTAGGTTCTACCAGAGGATATGATAGTACTAGCAAAACCTGATCCAGTTGATATGGTACAAGCAATCCACAAGGCAATATCCTTCCTTCCCAAGATCGATCCACAAGCTATGCATCTTCGCGTGAGTGAATTTTTCTGAATATATTTGGTGGTTGTAAGATGTGTTGCTAAATTGTGTTTATGTTTGATTGTTTGTCTTCTATTTACTTCCAGATGAAAAAATTATACAGTTGGCACGATGTTGCTAGAAGGACAGAGATTGTCTATTACCGTGCTTTGAGATGCTCGAATCAGAATCTTTTGGAACGACTTTCACGGTATGAGATAATGGGCCATATTTTGACTATTCCTTTCTTGCCAACTGTGTCCATGCTTATGGAGGCTCAAGTGAAGTCATTTAACATGGACCTGTGTTGTGGCGTGTAAACCATTCCTCATGTCTTATACTCGAAAGTCGAAAAACATAAATCTGCAGTTTGTTGACATCTGAGCCCCAATAAATTGCTTTATGGTACTGTTAGAACATAATATGCCCATTTTAAAGCGTTCTGTGACTACTAAGCAGGAAAAAAAAAAAAAAGAAGTTAAAACTGCTCTGTGACCTCCATAGGTTATAAGCTTCTTAAGTGATACAGCTTAATGTGAAATTACATTTATAGGTTTACTTCATAGATAGTATTTTGTCATTACTTCCAGTATTGTCTCTTCTACTTTTAAAAGCAACATACTCTTAGGCTAAAATGATTAGTCAATCTGGAGATTTCATAATCTATGCTACATGGATTCTTTTAAATACATCAAGTACTCGCGTTGGACACCCGACACATGGATAAGAGCATAAGGTACGTGTTCAACATTTTTAGATGGACACTCACTTAAGAAGCATATTTAATGGTTCGAGTTTACTTCAAAACTATGCATAAATTCCCATATTATGCATAAAATACTCTATAGAACATAAACACCATTTGGCCTAAAAAATAAAAAGAACATATTAAATAATATGAATATTTTGTTGTGTTTTAGTATCCTTTTCCAGACTTCATGTTGGATGGAAACCGTAATTTGACTATAGTGGTCTCAGCATTTCAATTCGAGAAAACTTTGAAAGAAAAAAAAGAAGAAGAAGAATACTAAGGCAATTTCAAGGTTTGCTAATGATAAGATCTGTAATTAGGTACCTCACATGCGGTTCTTGGGCAGGCAAGCTTTTTTGCTTGGTTATGGTCATTGATTTTTTGTTATGGCATCTCTTGCAATTATTCCAGGTATTTCTGTATTGTTCGGCTTTTCATTTCATAACTTTGCCTCACCGGCTACCACATGGTATTTGTCTCATGTGGCAATTATTTGGTTGCAATTTCCATTAGCCTGCTGCCGATATCGAGGAGGTACCTGATGTCATTCTACCGCATTGTCAACACGGAGAGAAGTCTCGGCATTTCGACGAGGAGTGAAGTTTGAGATCATTTACAGGGTTCAGATACAGTTGGATTGCTTTGCCCACTAACCTTTTTAATTGGGAGCCATGTATGCCATGCTTTCCTTTTTCACTCACCTGCTCTTAGATTCAGCTTATAAAGAAGATGGCCGGTTTCAAGTAGGTCTTAGGTGCCAAAAAAGTGAAGCCGAAAAAATTCACCTTACTATAAAAAAAAAAAAAGGTCCCCATAATGCTTCGTATTTCCTGAACAGGAGGAGCAGTTCCCTTGCTCGCTTGATAATGGACTATAGTTGGAAGGTAACAAGAAAATAACCAAAAAAAAAAAGTGATCCCGTTTGTAAATGATTTAATGTGGGTGTGTGTATATATATACACATACATGTAAATTTGTTATCATCTCTTTACTATTCAAAAGTTTGAAAATCTTAAGATTCTACAGATGATTGATACCTCTATCTTGTGTTGCTCAATTGTTATTTATTTTTATTCTTATTACACTAGCTTGCAGTTGAATGTCTGAAACTGATAATAAGCCACAACAGTGAGAATTTATTTAGTAGATCGGGGATATCATGTCTGTATGTTGATGTTGTGTCCAATTAATATATGTGCAATGTGGTCACATTTTTAGGAGTGCCCCTATATGAGGGGAACAATTGTTATTGTGCATCAATATGATCTTACATTAAAGAGACACATAACTCGTATATAAGTATAAAGTTTGTGTCTATGGAATAAAATAAGAGTTAATTGATTTTAGATTTTACTTTTAGAAATATTTTTTAGTTAGATCCCATTTATAAGTTCACATTTCTCTTAAGTCTTATTTTAAAATTCAAGATTTATTTAGATCTATTATACTCTTAGTGATAATTTTCATGATGCATCACTTGTTTCCATAGTGACAATATTTTATTCCTTAAATATAGTGATATTGATTCTATGGTGATAATATTTTATTCCTTAAATATAGGGATATTGTTCATCTAACAAGAAAATGGTAATATTTCCATATGTCACCCGCCACCGCCAACCGACCAACCGTCGCCGTCCAGCGCCATCAACTTCGGCGACCCCCACCGGCACTGTCGCCTTCCCAGATTCGGACCTTTTGAACCAGATCTGGTTCTGTACCTCTCTTTGTCTCTTTCTCTCGTTTCCACCAGAGGTTCGCTCAACGGCAACCAGATCTGAGAGTTTCAGTGCGCCACCACTTCCGGCGACCCCACCGGCTCTGTTACCGGTTACCACTGTCTCACATCCGGCGCTCCCTGTCCCTCTCTCTGTTTCTCTCTCTCTCTCATTTCCACTGCCGTCTCACAGAGGTTCAAGATGAGAATATTCACACTATGAACAAGATAAGAATATTCACCACTGATCTAGAAAACTGGTGTCAACGCAACCAAATCTGGTTCAAAATGAGAATATTCACAGCAGCAATGGCGAGGTAACCACAGCGACAGCGGTAGCTTTGTCTATAGCGAGTCAACAGTGGATAACCAAACAGAGACATCAGCGCTGCCGCCCTCGCCGTCGCTCGCCATCGTCGTCTCCCTCTCACACTCACTGTTGTCGTCGCTGTTCGCACTCGCTGTTGCCGCCCGGGCTCTGCATTCCACTGCTTGGACAGTCGTACATCAGATCTGGTTGCTCTTAGGGTTTAGGGGTGTGAGGCCATCGCTGTTCACATCAAGGGGCTGGAACGAGTTGTCATTCTTGCCGTCGCCGTTGCTGTCGCCGTTGCTGGCGGCGGATCTGGTGGTGAGGGGGGCGAGCGCATGTGGGTCTCATGGTGGTGAGGCTATCAGAGAGAGAGAGAGAGAGAGATGGGGTGTGAGGCTATCATAGGAGAGAGATGCAGTGATAAATAAGGTTAATTTGGAAAATTACATTTCAATTAGGACTGTTCTTAAATGAAAATTTATAATGGGACTTAAATATAAGTAACATATAAAATTAGGACTTAGATAAAAAGAACCCTTAAAAGTAAACATATGGAAAAGTTATTATTTTTCTTGTTTTTCTTTTTCTGTTTTGCGCTGGATCCCACATTTATGAGTGTGCAATAATTCATATGTGTAGTCTCTATTTGGACAACCTTACTTATTTGTTTATTGATTTATAAACTAAAAAATAAGTCACGTCGTTTGGATAACCAAATATACTAAAAATAAAAAAATAAGCAAATAAGCAAATAAGCTCATTTGGGTAGTCAATAAATAAGCAAATAAACTCGTTTGAATAACTGGCTTATAAGTAAATAAGTAAATAAATTAAGTGCCAACTAAACTAATATACTTAAATAGAATTTAATTTATTTATTAATAAATAAATAAGTTAATAAATAAATAAGTAAAATCTACTCAAACGGAATCATAATGTAAAATGCAAATGATCGTGGTTGGATTGTTCTTTTTCTTTGTTAATCAAACCAAACATAGAAAATTAATTATTTTCTGTAAAATTTCTATCCCACTTAATTTTGAGTTACTTTCTTTTCCCTTCACAAGTTCCAAACACAACCATACCATTTTCATTTTTTGTCGCTCACTTCGTAACCCATCATTTGGCAAGTCTCGATAAAAAAATTTATAAAATAAATATAGTAATTTGAACAAATAATAAAAAAATTTATAAAAAAATTAAACAATATAAATAAATAAACAATTACTGCCAATTTCTCTCCTTCCAACTTAAGAATGACAATGGTGCGGGACGGAGTCGGAGATTAGTTCTCTCATTCCTGTTTCTTATTTAATTAAGGCAAAAACGAGAGAAAATATCGTAGCGAAAAATAAGACAGGTACAGAGATATTTTGAGTATAATTTTTAAATTTTAAAAGAGTAATATTAATAAAAGTTATAAATAATATAATAAATAAAAAATAATAGTTGATGAATTAATACAACTAAATATATAAAATAAAAATAATAAAAATAATTATAGATAAAATTAATATTTTAAACTTATTATATTTGTAAAATATTATATATATATATATATACATATATATATATATATATTTAAAAAATATTTATTTTATGTAATTAAAAATTAAGTGAAAAAAAATAAAACAGAAATAAAGCAGGGTCAAGACGGAACGGGACGTGAAAAATTACTATCCTGTTCCAACTAGTATATAAAGCCTTGCTAAACAAAACAAACTTCCCTTAGCATGTTTACCCGTTACAGTGTTAGAGATAGTTAACCTATGTTTAGATTATTTTTTTTGTTGAGATTTTTTGATTTTTTAAATTTTTTTATAAAAATATAAATATAAAATATATAAAAAATTTAACTGATATCAAACAAATAAACTGAAAATACTTTTAAGCAAAAAGTATTTAAAAAAAAGCTAATCCAAGGATAAGCTTAATCAGTAGTTAATCTGTTGCAACCATTGGGTCACAAGTTACTTTCCAGCTGTAAACAGTGGATGCCAACCGTATAGCTCATAATTTGGACTCTGTTTGGGCAAAATGTGCTTATTTTGCTTATTTTTTGTTTTTCTGAAATTTTTTTAATTTTTAATTAAATTTTTTTATTTTTTTAAATTATCTCCACAAGATGAATTTAAAAAGAAAAAATTTTTTAATCAAAAGATTAAAAAAATTTATTATAGACGAAAACAAGTAACATTCGATTTGTCTTATTTGTTTATTTTTGTTTTTTTAAATTTTTTTTATATTTTAAACAAAAATTTTTATTTTTTTAACTCATCTTAATAAAAACAAATTTAAAAAATATAATAATTTAATTAAATAATAAAAATAATCCACTTTTACAAAAAAAAATTTACAATAAATTTTAAGCCAATAAAATAATAAACAACTTTTTTCCTTTCAAGATCCTGATGTATAAATATGAGATGTGTACAAAACGCATTCAACAAGTTTTATACCAAAAACATATTTTCTCTCTCTCGTTCCTCTCTCTCTCTGCTACTGAAGCTTGATAAACAGAGTTCAATGTCTCTCTCTCTCTCTCTCTGGTTACTTTTCTTCTTGTTTCTTTATATTGTTTTGATTCTCAACAGAACCCGCTCCTCCTCCTCCATAACCTACAACCCCGCCACCTCCAAATACTCCGTCAACTTCGCGGGAGAAACCATAGAGACAACCGTCACCAACAATGCCGCCACCGCCGACGAATGGGTTCTCAAAATCCTCTCCCTACATGCCCACAAACCCACGGTGGTTGGCCTGGACATCGAGTCCCCACCTCAACAGAACAACATATGCGCCACTCTTCAGCTCTGCGTCGGCAACAAGTGCCTCATTCTTCAACTCGTCTACATGGACGAGATTCCTCCGTCGCTCAAGGACTTTCTCGCCGACCCTAACTTCATTTTCGTCGGGGTCGAGGTCGCCCTCGACGTGAAGAAGCTGAGGAACGAGTACGAGCTGGAGTGCGGGAACACCGCCGACATCCGGGAGGTGGCAATTCGGCGGTGGCCGGGGAGGTTTCCGCGGCCGAGTCTAAAGAACCTTGCGGCGGAGTTGGTGGGTCTCAACATGGAGAAACCGAAGGATGTTTGTAGGAGTCACTGGGAAGAGATAGTCCTTACTAAGGCTCAAGCTGAGTATGCATGCATCGATGCTTATGCGTCTTACAGAATCGGTCACAAGCTGCTCGGAAAATTATATCTCCTCAAAACCTGTATACACTTTATGAAAGTCTCTATACGCTTTATGTTATCCTTAATATTTTATTTTATATACATACATTTAGTGGGAATCACAATTTATGCTATGTACACAACTTATGTGGAATTGGAAGGGTAAAGGTACTGTGCAGAGTTTATAGTTTTATTTCCAAATACATTTTTATGACGGGATTCGTTCACTATGTAGATTTTATCGAAATTTATTGAACAAATTCAATTAAAAAAATATATTATATATTTGAAAATTAAACTACAAACATACGTGTTTGTGCATTGACGAACAACACCTTCCCCTTCCTATATTTGGTTACCACATTTATATATTAAATGATGTGGTATTTTGTGAACTCATCATTTATTTTTAAAAACTTAAATGCGCAGCCACCAATATATAATATTATTATTAGTGAAATTCTTGTGCAGAGCTCACTGAGTTTATGCCTATAAAATAAAATGTATAATATAACATGAAGTGTGTTCAGCAGTTCTGTTAAATCTAGGGTTTCAGTTTGTTTGATTTTTATGGCATGCATGAAAAATCACCATAGTTGGTGTTTCTCGATCGATCGGAAGCAAGGAACTGTTTGGGTTGTGATCTGAATTAGTAAGTGTATGCTGTTAATTAACAGGTCATTTGAAAATAAATGAAAAGAAAGTGAAATGAAGAAAATTAATTTATTTCTTTAGTTCTTCTATTATTTTTTTTTCTCTTCATAAATTAGTTCATAAATTAATAATTTAAACATCCTTAAGATGTTTATAACAATAATAATCTCTTTATTGAGTATCATCAATATAATTTCCTTTTGCCAAAAAACAAAAACAATAATAATCCCTCTCTCTCTACTTTTATCTCAGATTTACTTCTCTATGTATGTTTTATAGGTAGAATAAATATCTTCAATTCACTGCATAAGGATACAACATATCATCAAACCTAATACTTAGTGACGACTCTGATAGATTTGATATTCTGGCAATACAATAATAGGTCGATTTAACAAAACTCAAACAACACCAAAAGTAGAAATTACATTACAACAATATGAGATTAATTTCAGAATAAAAATAAAATAGAATTAATATAATCTATTTTCAATTACATAATAATATAACAGATTTAAATTTTAAATAAACTCATAAACAAAATAAAAACAGTACACTATTTTGTAACAATAGTTTTTCAAAACAGAAACAAAAATATATTGTAGAACTAGAAATAAAACATTATTTTATATTATAAAATCAAGACAGAGAACCAGAATAAAAAAAGGTTTTTTGAAAACAAAAACACTTTGAAGCAGTAAGGTAAGAACAAAATACTAGTTTTAGAGCATGTACGGAACAAAACAATAAATAAACAAACTAAACAGAACTGGCTTACAGAACAAAAGCAAAGATGTTAAACAATGTAACCGAGTCTAACGTTAAACGTTGTCTCCTTAAAATATATTACGACCACGCCTCGGTACTTGCGTTTGAGCGGCCATTTGCCTCCAGGATAGAACGATTGCCATGTGCAAAAAAAACACAACAATCTACACACAACGAACCAAAGCCTGTGTCAAATTTTGCCGGATATGATGATCGAAAATGCAAAAACAAAACGACGGTAGCAACTCGGAAAAAGAGGATTCTCAAAATGGGATGAGACCCACAACCCATAGACTCGGACCCAGACCCGGCTTGACACAACAGGCTAGTCAGTCGGGTGGGCGGTCGGCAGCGACGCGCGTGTAGGGCTTGGGTAAAACTCACCGTTGGATAGGTCTTTCACTGTCCACAAAATTAGGTACCCACTAGGTTAGACTTGGCTTATATAAGCCACTTACCCAAAACTCTTCCAACTAATGTGAGATTGGACTTAGTGACCATATTTTTTGCCAATTTCAATTGTATACTTTTGGAGTTAATTTCTCATTTACCCATTAATGATTTTAAATGCCACAAAATTTATTATTACTCTACTCATGAAGATAAATAAATTAGAATTTGGATCATCAAAAAAGATTAATCTAACACAAAAATAATTAGTTTCAAAATTAACTAAAAATAATGTTCTAACTTTTCAAAATCTACTTTTTTCAACAGAGTACAGACCCAACAATCGCAAATATATTTGTGTATTAGCCGATAAATAAAAGAAAAAAACACTCGTAAAAGCAAATGTCACAACTTCAGCTTCTTTTTTTTTTGGAAAATCCAAACGTGCTATCGTGTAACCAAAGCTGAAGTGCAATAGTTTTAAGGACTTGTTTGGAATTGATTGAAAATTGAAAGGAATAATTTTCTTTTCTTCTTTTCTATGTTGGTTTGCATAATCCAAGAAAAAATAAGTGAACTTATTTTACTCACTTTCTTTTTTATTTTAGCTTTTCTTTTCCAATTTTTTCTTTGTTATTATTATTATTTTTTTTTATTGGGAGTACAGGGCAGAGGAGAGGGGACGGGTAGAGGAACTCGAACCGCAGACCACCTAGGTGAAGAACTTTATGGAAAGATATGAAATTACTGAACTGCCAATAATCCTCTTTTGTTATTAGTATTATTTTTTTAAACAGCAAAAATCAAATATATTACTCAAGAATAAAAGTATTACATACAAATATTACACCCCTATGCCAAGTAATTGGTAAGGCATCAAGATCATTAGGACAAAAGGAAAAGCAAAAGTTAGAGCATTTTGCAAAGCATAACAAAAAGTTAAAACTCCTCCCAAGCCAACTATTAATCCACTGCCTCTGTGTTTAATGCTGAGACCAACCATTGAGGCTTCATACTGTACTCTCTTGACAGAAGCTTCATTTGTGAACCCCAAATCATAAAGCATTTATCTATATTATTCTTAAAAAGGCAACACACAAATTTGATTTCTTGAAACGGACAAAATATTTTTTTTTCAGATATACCCTTACAATAGTTTAAATTTTAAAATTTACGAGAGTAGTTACATAAAGTCAGAATTTCAGTAAAATTAAAACTGCTAATGGTTTACTCGAGCGAACTTAGTACCGCTCGAACGATCTGTTTTTGCTCGAATTTACTTGAATAACTTGCACTTTGTACTTCAGAATATGTACATCAATCTTTTAAGTTGATAGAACTACTAAAAATTTTAGGTTTTCTAAATCAATTAGGAGATTTAACAAGATAAGAATTCTACTATATTCCAATCATTATACAACTTGAATTGCTATCAAAATATGTGCTCCAATCGTTTTTTTGTTTGACATTAAAGGATCGTATCTTTTGCTTATGTATAAAGCAAATTACATATAGCACGTATGCTTGTTTGTTGTTGTTTTTCTATGTGAGCATATACTCAGAACCATTTACAAATGCTTTGATACTAATTGTAGAAATTTTTTTTTTACTTTTTCATATAATATTATGCAGAATATTTTATATATATAATATTGAATCTAATATATCTCAAAAAAAAAAAAGATTGAGTATTAAGAACATACCTTTGGCATCATTGATATAATTGATTATTCGAATAAACGAAATCCTGACTTAAAATTCTTAATTTTTGGCTTACCTTATTCTCTCTATCTCTAACTTTTCAGAATAACCATATACTATATTGATGAAAAATTGATATATGTAAATGATAATTATTCTATCTTTTATAAAGGAGAGGATATGGCCAAAAAAATAATTTTTAAAAGGATTCTTATCCATCAACGACTTCTTACTTATGTTAAAAGAATTCTTTCCCAAGTTAAATATTAATAGATTATATGGACATTATCTTTGATTGGCTTATTAATAATTGTTGAATTCAAATATAATTAAAATATATAAAAACGTGAAGTTAATAGGCTACTAAAAAGCCCATGGGTTTAACAAGGTGCAACTGTTTTGTGGATGTGTTTGGAATTAAAGGAAAAGAAAATTTAGGAATAATTTTCCCTTTCTTCATTCTTAAGTTTGGTTTGATTAGGAATTGGAGAAGTCTACGTAGTCAAAAAAAAAAAAATTCAAAAAGTTATTTCAAAAATAATTCGTAGGATGCAGATTTAAATTTTAGCGAACTGAGGGCAACAATCTAAGTGAATCTCAACAATTATTTTAAATTATAAATATTTTTTTTAAATATTATTTTTTGAGTTCTTAACATTGCTGTTAAGAATTTTTTATCCCAAAAGTTTTATGCTTCTATGTCAAAGATAATTTTCGGAAGAGAGAATCTGGCGTTATTTGATTAATTCTTAGTTGTGAGAAAAAAAAAAAGATGTTATGTGTGTGAACTTTAATTATTTTTTTGGGTACCTAACCGTTTAAGAGGTGCTACGATTCTAAGTAGGTTTTTTTGTTAAACTTAATTCATAAAGCAGAGGTTATGGTGGTTAGGCCCGAGCCGAAGCACTCATGGAAAATTCTTTTGATTCGTTTTAACTTTTGACCTATTTTATAAGTATTTATTTTCGTTACTTCTATTAAGGTTGTATCAATTTGTATTGTATTGTCTCTTCTCATAGTGAGTTCAATGCAACCGCTTAGTTAGACGTAGTTCTAATTTTTAATAAATTACATAAATTATATTTTTTGTGTGTGATTGTATTATTCTTTCTTATTATTGTTTTCGCTTCTACCATAATAAAAGAAAATATAAATTCAAGAAAAAAATAAGGGATCACATTAACTTTCAAAAAAAAAGTTTTTTTAATTTTTTTTTCCAATTTATAGTTCAAAATATTGAAATAAAAAATTAAAAAAAAAAGAAGCAATCACCCAACGATAAGACTGATGATTTCCTTTTCTTGATTATTATGAAGCATCCCAGCTCTTCCTCTTACCAAAAGAAGAGCCAACTACATTTCGTTTTTTTTTTTTCACTTTTCCCAACTTTTATTAGCGTTCTTGCTTTAGCCAGTGATTTGAGATGCATATAGATAATAAATAATAAATAATAGGATAAATTAACTCTCGTCGAGTTTTTTACAAAAATAAAAATCTCTTATGTGATTTTTAAAATGTCACTAACCTCCCATTAAGTTTAATTTTTACATTAAATTAGTTCAACCGTTATATTTTTATTCAGCTGTGCTTTGTTTGGCGCTTTTTTTTTATAAATTTTTTTAATCTACTCCGTTCATTACGTAGAACTCTTCGAATTTATTTGGTATTTAAAAATTCAAATTCATCTGATATCCGTAACTAAATGATTGAATAAGATCTCCTAATATTATTTTATAAAAAAATAAATCAAAATTATAATTTAAAAATAGCATTATTAAACAAATATTACTCAATCACTTAGCTACAGTATCAAATGAATTTGAAATTTTGTATACTAAACAAACTTGACGAATTCTACGTAATGAACGGATTGAATCATAAAAATTTATTCGAAAAATGTGTCAAACAAAGCGCAGTAGAGCGAAAATTTAACGATTTGTCTAATTTAATGCAAAAATTATATTTCAAAGAAAATTAGTGACATTTCAGAAACCGCATAGAAGGTTTCTGTTTTTGTCAGAAATTAGATGAGAGGTCAGTGTAATTTTCCCTAAATAATATTTTTGAATTGTGTTCGGATTTTGTCAAAAGGTTTTTGAATATAAAGATAAAGAAAAATAATTAAAAAATGTTAGCAAGGTGGAGAAATTTAAATTTGTTTTTTAAGCTTCTCTGTTACTTTTATTTCTCTTGATACATTGTTTTATAATTTAATTACTTAAACACAATTTAAAAGTTATGAATTCTCAAACCCTCAACAATTAAAATTCCTACGAAAAATATTACTAATTTATTATCATTTTACTTCTATTTGTTTCATAAATAGAATGAATATATGTATTAAGATGCATAAGAATGCAATACATCAACCAAAATTAAACAATTTATAAATTTCTATTCATAATAATTTTTAAAACAAAATTATTTATTTTTTAATTTAAAATAAATGTTTTGTTATTAATACAATTGGTTAGCCAACTGTACTTTTGGTCACGAAATAAAGACCTTTATCAAATCAATATAGAAAATGTAGAACTTGTGACTCTCAAAGCAATGCAATATCACCAAGAGCAGGGAATGATTTCTTTGGAATTTAGTAATAAATAATGATCTCATAATGGAGTGTTTGACAAAGTTACTGCTAGTAACTTTTAATTTATTACTATTAATTTTAGTTATAAATTATAATTATTTTTAAACATTCACAATTTCTGTTACAAGTTATAATATTTTTTTTCGATTTATTTCAACTTTAAGTTACAATTTTTATCAAATACTCACAAATTCTAATACAAGTTACAATTTATAAATTACTAATTTTAATAATATTAAATACCATCGATATTTTTTCAAAATTTAATAATAAATAATGATCCCACAGCCGCAGTAGTAGCAATTGGGTTTCCAAAATACCATAGTAGCCTTTGGATTATTCAATAATTTCAATGAAAGTTAAAATATCTAAAGGGCATGAGCATTAGTTCAAAGATACAATTTTATGTCAAATTTTATGTTACTTATTTTTATTTTTAGTAAATTTTTTTTTATCTTTTGATCAATGTTTTGTACTTTTTCGTTGGTTTCATCTCAATGGTACAATTCAAAAAAGTAAAAAACATTTAGTTCAAAGATAAAAAAAATATATTTAAAAAAGACAAAAATAAACAAAATTATAAACATTTAGCTCAAACTGTGAACATTTCGGGAGCAAAAACCTCAAAATATCATCCAACGATTTTAATGCACTGTGATTAATTCTTAGTTGATAGAAAAAGGAAATAAAATTCACGAGAAAATAATGGATCACATTAAATTCTAAAATATTTTTCGTGGACTTCTATGATCATGCTACGAAATGTTTGATAATATAAAAAAAATAAAAAAGACATTCACGAAAAAAAAAAGCAATGCAACCACCTTTTCTTTTTCTTTTTTTTTTTCCTTTTCTTGCTTATGAAGCCTCCGGGCTCTTTCTCTTTTTAAAAATGTTTGCAGTAGTTAATTGTTGAAAAACAAATCAATTTTGAAAATTAGAACATGATTTTTAGCTAATTAATTTTGAAACTAATTATATTTGTGTTGGATATATTGCGACTGTCAATCAGCAATGGTTAAAGTACAGCAATGGTTAAATAATATAGCAGAGAGCAAGTTAGTCATTTATCGAGGAGAATGAGTTTACAACATATGAATTAAGAGTCGTCTCAATTGTAACACAACCTAACTGACTAGAGATCTCAAAATCTAGGTTTAGAGGGACAACCAAATCTTATATGACTCAGTGTTATCACTATGGAGATAAAATCTCCTATCCATTCCTATGATAGTACAATGATACATGTAGCGTTATTAGGTTAAGTTATCCTTTTAATGGTTCTTATATTTTGAAATTCAAATAAGATATAGCAGGATACTCTTAATAAGAATCTCCGATGTGAGTGAAAATTGGCCATTTCTATGAGAATGTTAACGCTACATTGTCTAATAGCACTCAAGAAATCAGAATTTGTCTAGGTTAAAATAGCCACAATCGTGAAAACTTAGCTGTGTTTAGAAAAATTCTGTGTGAACTCTATTGTCTTGACTTATACAAACGGCTGAACAGTTCAAGGCATCGCATTCACTGATTAGCTAGTAAGTCCGATAATTTTTCATAAAGGAATGTTCAAAACCAAAAGTTACATATTCTATGCAAAATTTTTCTTATTGAACTTTCTATGTGTCTGCATCTTATTGCATCTTTTTTCTCATCAAATTTCATTTATGTGAGGAATTGTTTAAAAAAGTGGGTTTTAAATATTAGAACATGATTTTTAGCTAACTTTGAAACTAATTATTTTTGCGTTGGATTAATTTTTTTTGATAATTTTAAGTTCTAATTTGTTTATCTCCGTGAATAGAGTAATCATGAATTTTATGACATTCAAAATTATTAATGGATAAATGAGAAATTAACTCCAAAAGTGTACCATGAAAGTTGACAAAATAGTGATAACTAAATCCTATCCCACATTAGTTGTGAGAGAAAATGGTGAGTGTCCAATTCAATATAAATGAGTTTCTAATCCCATATTGGTTGGGAGAAACATGGGTGAATGGCTTATATAAGTCAAGTTGAGCCTAAGGGGTGTGGACCTACTCAACGGTGGATTCGACCCAAATCTCACACGCGCGTTCTGTCGTCGTCGCCCACCCATCCGACCCGCCGGCTGTGCCGTGTCGTGCCGTGCCGTGCCGAGCTCTGGCCCGAGTCGGGGGTCTGCAGGTTGCAGGTTGGGTCGACCCTTATCTTTTTACAGAAATTTTATTTAATTAAAATTTCAAATTTCAAATTTAATTTGTTTACATTTTAAATGAATAGTTACCGTTATCGGTTTGGGACCGTAGAAGTATTTTCGAACCGATTCGCGCCTGTAGGGCGGTTCAACTGCTAGGCCGAACCGATGTCGTATCTGTTCGGATTAATCCGAATAGTCACCTGCAGTGCCTATTTAAAGGCTACTGTAGAACCCATTGTGCATTCAATTTTTTCCCATCTCCTCTGTTGCCTGCATTACTCTACATCTCTTTCATCCATCTGAGAATGTTCTGCACAGCAAGATTCGCTGTGTGTGCAGATTGCCGTGCGACATCTGCACACAACAATTGTTTTATCTTGGAGGCAGACGCCTGATCCAATGCAAGCACCGAGGCGAGGTGCAATCTGTCTTAAGGAAACAGTGTTGAACGCTGGACTCGATTGCAAAATTTTGATTGTTCTGTAAGCTATACTTTATTCAGTTTTAATACAGTACTATTTTTTCTTCTAGTTTCATCTTATTTGATATGTTTTAGAAATTATCTTACGTTCTGCTGCTTGTTTTATAAAATAGTTTTTCAGTTTCTGTTCGGGTTTCATTTTATTAGTTTTCCAGTTCTGTTCGGACTTAGGATTATTGTTCTGCTTCTGTTTCATTTGCACAAAATAGTATCCTAAATTCTAAAACAGTATTGTATTTTACAAACCGACAGTGTTTCTAAAACAGTGTTTTCACAGCATACTTAAAACATATTATTAGTTTTTATTTTCTGGATTTTTTAAAATATTTTACTGTAGTATTATTTTCAAAAATTAACTACTGTTTTTTTTATACTGTAATTTGTTTCATTATTCAGTTAATTTCGGTTTTGACATACCGATATATTGTAATTTTTCCAGTATTGAAAGTAACAGCTAAAACTATAACTCAAAATGTAATTATAATTTTAAACAAAAGTTTAAAATATTTTTATAATTATAAATTTATAGAACCAAGTAGTAAAATTTATGTTTATTACTTTAGAGTCATAAACAACACAAACAAAAAACTATAATTAGTAGACTATTTTAAATTCGTTTGAACTTTTTAGTGAATTATAAAATAAAAATTATAAACTAATTTCTAGGAATCACTCTCTTAACATAACGGGGCCCAACTATATATTACGTTTTTTCAAAAACATTTTACATTTTTATTAGCCTTCACAGGCTGTGGGTCCTGCTTGTTCCCATGGTTAATTAACATGCACATAGTGGATAGATATTACTAGATAATTAATGGTACTTTATAATTGTCATCGATCCTTTCTAGGTGGTATTTGATATTATTGAAATTAGTAATTTATATTATGAATTCTAACTTAAAGTAGAAGTTGTGAGTATTTAGTAAAAATTATAATTTATAACTGAAATAAAAAATAATAATTATAACTTGTAGTAAAAATTATGATTGTTTAAAAAAATTATAATTTATAATTAAAATTAATAATAAAAAATTAAAAATTACAGTAGCTTAGCCAAACACCCACGTTCCAAGGATGAAAGGAATCGAAAGAAAAGTGAAATGAATAATTTTCTTTAATGAAAAGTGAAAGGAATAATTTTCTTTTCTTCTTTCTAATGTTTGATTAGTAAAATCCAAGAGAAAATGAGTGAACCTATTTTACTGATCCCCCACTTTCTTTTCCATTTTATCTTTCCTTTTTCTATTCGCCTGGGTTAGTTTTCTGTTATGTTATTATTTTTTTCTATCTTTTTAACGGTAATTTTTTTCTATCTTTTTAACAGTAAATATGTGGAAAAGTTATTATTTTTGTTGTTTTTTTTTTAAAGTTAAGACAATGTATTTTACACTACATCAATCACCATACACACACAAGTACGGTGGATCCCACACCCATATGTGTGCAGTAATTTATACAATGTAAAATGCAATTGATCGTAGCGGAATTGTTCTTTTTCTTTGTTAATTATTGTAGAATCCTTTTAGAATAAAATAATAATAAATAATAATGGATAGATGAAATATGCAAAGTAGTTAAAAATACAGAACAGAGAGAGATAAGGTTGGGTGAAGGAGAATGCTAATTGAGTATAGAGTACTAGTAGTATGAACAGCATTTAAGCTCTCCAAATCTGATTATCCCATAAGCACGACTATTTCTCATATTTATAACTCTTAGATGAGTTTTGTTAAGATCAGAATAGAACTCCCTAGGAGATATAGTTAGGTCATAAAATGTGATATCAGATAATCAAGTGATTCTATCTCGAAAATTAAACAGTTAGTATTTTACTCTAACTCAACTAGGTTGGCCAATAGGTGTCACGTGGGTACCCGACTCATTTGGGTCAAGTAGCTGACCCACTCAGGTCGAGTTACTCGATGGTCACTCGATTGACTCGAGTGGGTGGGTCCGTATAGTCTGACAAATCCTTTCCTTAGCCACCAAGCCACATGTCTCCTAATGTCCCATGTAGAATTATACTGACATTGTTTTCATTGTTTCTGGGACAGTCTTTTAATTTTTAGAGGAATCTATAATCATATAATCTGTGCTATATCTTGGCTGTTCAGTCTGTGCCAAGCCACATAGTCAGTGCTATGTTATCATAATTAGATAGTCAGAGCTACGTTATAGTTTATGCTATCATCACGACCCGTGTTGAGGTAATAATACAGTATGTGCTGTCTTCATGGTCTATGCAATAGCAATAATACAGTATGTGTTATCTTCATAGTATGTGCTTTGGCAAATAGTCAGAGCTATTGTCGTAATCAGGACTACGCTTCATAGTCTGTGCTATGGAATGTCTTTATTCGTAGTTAGGGCTACGCTTCATAGACTGTGCTATGGAATATCTTCATTCGTAGTCAGGACAACACCTCATAGTCTGGGTAATGGAATGTCTGTGCCTTTGCACAATAAGCAGCGATATTAGTTGGCCGAGTTATAGGGGGTCCCAGCAACTCGGATCTCCAGTATTTCGAGTAGGTCAAGTTTGGGTCTTCTTATAACTTGAGTAACTTAGAGTTGTATGCCCAATTTACTGATGGAGTAAAATTGGCCCACTCGAGCAACTCGGGTTACTCGAGGAGCCGAGTGGGCGAGTCTTATGGGCCTCTCAACTTGATTATGCTTTATTGATTGGTTTAGGTCCAGGAATCTATGATTCAAATACTTAACCTTCTTCGTAGTTCATAGTCAAGTCACTAGTGAAATGAGTAGTTTGTGTTATCACCCGAGTACCTGGGTTAGAGAAGTCGACACCGGTTAAGTGGAAGAATACCCGAGCTACTAGAGAGGTGAGTAGCTCGAGCCATGAGTGAGTCGAGTTATGAGTAGAAGTATTGTACCCGAGCTACTAGAGGGGTGAACAGCTCGGGCCATGAGTGACTTGAGTTATGAGTAGAAATATTGCACCCGAGCTACTAGAGGGGTGAGTAGCTCGGATCAAGAGCGACTCAAGTTATGAGTAGAAGTATTGTACCCTATCTACTAGAGGAGTAAGTAGCTCGGGTCATGATTGACTCGAGTTATGAGTAGAATTATTGTACCCGAGTAGTGAGCTACTGAATGGGCGAGTAACTCGGGTCATGAGTGACTCGAGTGGATGTATTGTTTAAATCATGTAGTTAAGAAGAAGAAATAATTCTTGTCATCAAAATGGAGTTTCGTACTCGAACAATCTGAGATATCACGTACGTTAAACTACTCACCTGAGAAGGCAAGCCAAGTGGCTCAATCGCCAAGCAGGGCGACCGTACTGGAGCGGGTAAAAGGTACCAGAGTGAATCAATCGTACCCGAGTAGGTCGATTGTACCCGAGTTGGTGAATTATACACGAGTGGGTCGGGTGTACCTGAGTAGCTTGGGTGCACCCGAGTGGTTCGGTTACTTGTTACAAGCAACTCAAATGTCGTACTCATATTGAGAAGTTTTGCATTGACTTTCATCCATCATTTATCTTAATATTAGCTTACTCAAACTATCCGCCTTAGTAACTTGGCCTATAATTATTCATTTATTTATTATTCAAATTTTGTATATTAATAGGCGACGACCTACCTACCATTATAATTAAGCGAAAGATATAAATTAGTTATTTTTGGTAAAATTTCTATCCCACTTAATTTAAGTTACTTTCTTTTCCTATCACAAGTTTCAAACACAACCCTACCATTTTCATATTTCCTCTCACTTTGTAATTCTTCATTTGCTTACATTGAAAACATAACAAGGTAACTTCTTCTTCTTCTTTTTTTTGCACAGTAAAAGAAAGCATTTTATAATCCCATAATAAGAATTACAAAACGAAGAAGAGAAAAGTAGCCTCACCAACCGAAGGAAAACAGAAGAAAGAGGAAAAAAAGCAAACCAAGCAGACCCGCAGATGCGCCAACCCAGGAACTTCTAGGAGAAAAACCCCTCCAAATTATAAATCAAATCTTCGACTTTCAGGATTTTTGCTTTGAGCTTCTCCTTTAAGCCACAAACTAGTTCTCAGCTTTGCCAGATATATAACCTCTTTCACATCAGCTTTCTTGTTCTCCCAAATTGTCCATAACCTGAAATAATAAAATAAGAAATTTATATACATGTATAAAAAGTTCATTAAAAATAAAAATAAATAACATAAGATCTGACTTATTAACTTATTTTTTTATCTTCTCTAAATTTTTTACGTATTTTTGTTCAAAAATTTAATTTCATAGCTCATCGATAATAGGAGTTCAAAAAATATAATAATTTAATCAAATAATAAAATTTTACTAAACACAAAAATAAGTAAAATAAAATAACTCAATAAACTATTAATCCAAACAACTTATTCGAGTTTTGATAATAAAGATTCTCAAATATACACAGTTATTGTAGTATGTTAACAATTATATGTAATTAGTAATAGTAGTAAATAAGTTAAAAATGATAAGTTTTATTGAATTTTTAAAATGGTTGGAGATTGGATAAAATATTCTATAAATTTTTATTTTTATTTGACTTTTTTTATTTTTTAACTTTATTTTTTAAAAGACGATGTTAGCTTTTTTTATGTTTATAATGAAAAAATCAAAAAAACTAAAATTGTCAAACGGGCTTTTATTGTCAAAATCTAAGAACCAATATCTAAGTTAACTACAAAATTGTGAAAAATAAAAATGTAAATTCTTAGAGAATAAAGTTTCATTTTTTAGCAATAAATTTTATAAGTTACTTTCTCAAATAAGATACTCAACAAGCTAATTATTTTTTTAGCTTAAGCAGAATAAAATTAAAAAATTAAGCTAATAAAATTAAAATAGGTAATTTAATCTCCAGTCTCATTTAGATTATTTATATGAGTGTAAGTACCATTTACTAAACAAGTAATCAAATAAGTCCTCATTTTGTCCATTCTCCAAAAAATATCCATATTTATTCATTGCATCATTCCTGCTGAATTTGTATACAAACTGATAAAGTATATTTCCTAAAATAGATCAAAAATCTGTGTTGACAATGCTAAAATTTCGGGAGCCAAAACCAATATTTTTTGTTCGCATTTGATCTGTGTTGAAATATTTTTACCATCATACGAAAAATCATTTTCACATATCACACGCGATGTAAGAGGAGAATCTCGCTGAATTATCGAACCAATTTTTCATATTTCCACCTACAGACGAGAATCCCGCAATCATCGGAGGATCAAATCTTCGGCGTTCATATATTCTCATATTATCACATAGAGAGAGAGACCGAGAGAGAGAGTACAGATCAGGGGGAGAGAGAAATATTATACAAAGATAGAAGGGGAGAGAGAGAGAGAGAAGCCGAAACATAGAGAGAGGTGGGGAGAGACCGGTGGTGGCCGGGTTACGTCGCCGGATGGGGGATGGTGCCGGTGTTGGTCACGGCATTGCCGATGGTGAAAGTCGGTGGCGGCGGCAGCGGCAGCGTATAAAATAGTATAAGTGTTGAGTATCTTATTTGTATGATTGTCTGAATTAGTATGAGTGTTGTTAATTATATATCATCTGTTTGTTGGTTCAAATATTAAGGGATGGCAATTTTTTCTGCCATGCCTCCACTCTATTTTGTAGGATTTTTTCTGTCTTAATAACAAGCGGAGTGGGGACAATATTTGCTCTCCCCGCCCTATTTTTTCCGCCCCGCCCCCAATTACATAAAATAAATATTTTTTAAAAATTAATATATGTATAAAATATATATTTTATAAATATAATAGGTTCAAAATATTAAAATATTATATTTATCTCTAGTTTTTTTTATTTATTATATTTAGTATATTTAGTTATATTAATTCATCAATTATTATTTTTTATTTATTGTATTATTTATAATTTTTATTAATATTACTCTTTTAAACCTCAAGAATTATACCCAAAATATCTCCGTACCTGCTCTGTTCCCTGTTACTTTTTGATATTTTTTTCCGTTTCTGCCCTGATCAAATAGAAGACGGGAATAAAAGAACTAATTTTCGTACCCGCCCCGCCCTATTGTCATCCCTATCAAACATCTTGAAATATATATATATATATATATATATAGCATACAGCAATATTATTATTAGGAGAAGAAAAAAAAAAGGATGACATGCTGTGGCGGAACCACGATGTCATTGGGGACCTTGGGTGTAAAGGTTTATGAAACATATTAAAGTCTTAAAGAATTTGTTTATATATAAAATAATATAAATTAATATATAAAAATGATAAATTTTAAAAGCATAAATGATATCATTACCGTTTGTAATAAGTCTGCTACTATCAAATTAAAAAAAAATAGATTAGCCACGGGCCAGCGAAATCAAGATTTTGTTAAAGAAAAAAAAAGGACTTTGAATAAAATTAGAATATAATTTTTAACTAACTCTGAAATTAAATATTTTTAGTGTAGATTAATCTTTTTAGATGATTCTAAATTTTAATTTATTTATCTCAATGAGTAAAGTAATCACGAACTTTGTAGCATTCAAAACTATTAATTGATGAATAAGAAATTGATTTCAAAAGTGTGCTGTTGAAATTGGCAAAATGATGATAATTTTGTCCAATGCTACATTGTTCGAGAGAAGATTGGGAGAGTGGCTTATGTAAGTCAAGTGTGGCCTAAAGAGTGATGCCCACATGCTTGCGTCGCAGCCGCTTGCCCACCCAACCAACCGTGCGGAGTCAAGTAGCATGTTGTGGATTGTGGGTCGGGCCGAACAGATCCAACCACCCTTTTCTGGCATTTGTTTTCGTCCCTCTGTTTCCTACATTACCGACTTCTTCCTAGCCTCACTATCAATCAATTGTTCCGAGAAAGCTCAGCACAGCACAGTTCAATGTGTGTGCAGACTGTCGTGTTGCATCTGCACACGGCAATCATTTAATCCCAGAAGTAGGTGCCCAACACAACGCAAGCACCGAGGCGGGGCACAATCTGTCTTAAGGAGATAACATTAAACCTTGGACTCGATTGCACTGCTTTGTTCTTCTATTCTGTAAGCCGATTCTGTTTACAGTATTTCTTTCGGTATGTTCTAATTTTCAGAAACAGCATTTTATTTCTGTCTCTACTGTACAAAATCTGTTCTGTTTCTGTTAAATTTGGTTCTGGTTAGTCTCTGCTTTTAGTTCTATTTATTCTCTGTTTCTGAAACAGGTTTCTGTTTTACGTTTATAAAATGTTTTTCACTTTTTTGGAAAAGAAACAGTATTTTGGTCTCATACTATTCTGCTTTACAAAACACTGTTCTGTTTCCAGAAACTGCTTATATACAAATCTGTTTTTACAAATATTTATAGTGTTGACAAAACAGATTTCATAATTCTGATATTCTGAATTATTATTTTTTGTCTGCTATTTTAATTTACCGCAAGTTGTTGCTGTCCCAGTGAACTGACAAATTATTGTTATTTCAGAATATTTTATCCAACAATCTTAAGACAGATTGGTTTATACTTAGTTTCTGAAATTTTATCCAACAGATTTTTGTCTAGATTTGGTGAAAATCTAAAATCATATACAACAAATAGAAGTGTTACTCAGAATATATGTACATTGATAAATTATATGATTAATATACTATTAATCATATTGTAATACTCATAATATTTACAAAATTCAAATTCATAAAAAAATAATTATATTGATGCATGTTTGTTTTACATTTGTTTAGATTCATAGTTGTTTATCCATATTTCTATTTGGCATCCTTTTATGCAAATTCTCTCATCTTTTTAAATTATCAAACTTTCTTCAACAAAATTGCATGTGATGGCACTAGGTTAAAATTCTTAGTCTTAGCCAATAATTAATGACGGACATGTACACACACAAAGATTGAAATTAGGGAGACGGAATTTACACAGCATTTCTATTACAACAAGTAAATACAAAGAAAAAGTCATAGAGACTCTCATACGGACCACTTTCATAACCTTAGAGTATTTAAGAAATACCCCTATAAATAGGCAACAATTAGTGATCAACAATTAACACCCTCAACTTCTTTGGTATGTCTTGGACAAATAAGAACAAACTAAACAATCCACTCTATAGCATTTAGAAATATCATGACACATGTCTTATTGTAGAGGCTTCAACATTCAAATTTTACAAATGTCCATAACTACTACAATGCGTTGGCATGCTTAGGTTTGCCAACCCTAAATTCACATAACATAATCGCCACGTTATGCTCTAGGATTGGCCACACACATACATGTGTTGGTCAAATCCTTGTGTGCCACGCCATTAGGTTTATCTGCTAAAGAATCTTAGTTGTTTATCCGATATTAGTGTCAACTTGTGTTCATCATACACCTATTAAACCCATTGATTGTATTAACCGACATGCCATATGAATTACCTACATTCATGCATTAAGTATTGTGCATTCCGTGCAAGTATTAAGTGAGTCTTTTTTAAGGGTCTAATGAGAATCAAAATTTCCTCAATAAAGTGATCTCAAATTTAAACCCTTCTTTCTTGTGCCTTTAGCTATCTAAAATTGGGATGAGTAAGGTGACATGCCACCCAAGACACCTGCAAACTAAGGTGCTAATACCAAACACTCTGTTAGATTAAATAATTTCAATGAAAGTTAAAATATGCATGTACGACCATAAACATTGATAAGAACCTCATAAAAGGAACAATCTTCCTTTCTTCTTTTCCATATAAGTTTGTTTGGATTAAGAATTTTCTATCCCAAAAAATTTATGTTTTTATAGTGCAAAATAATAAAATTTGAAACAAAGAATCTTGTGCTATTTGATTAATTTCTGGTTGAGAGAAAATGGAAAGGAAAATGCAAGAGAAAATAAAGGATTATATTAAGCCTATGTTTGGGTTTGGATGTCTTAAAAGTTTGGCTTTTATGAAGTTTAGATTTTTTAAAAAAAAAAAGTTAGATTATTTTGGATAATTTTTTATAGGAATTTTTTTTTTGCTTTTTATTAAAATATTTAAAATTCTCTTATTTTTTATTTTTAAGTTGTAGTATTTGGAATATTGACACGGGTTTTTTTTTATTTTTTTGAGGAGGATTGATTTTTTGAATTGAAGGTATTATAGTAATTTTGTTCAAAAAAATTAGAATGTTTGAGATGTGTATTAATTTTTTTTCTTAAATTAAGAGATGAAAAAAATTAGTTGAATTTTTGAAAAATCAAACAGTATGGCTTAAAAGATTATTCTTTTGCAAAAAATTTAAATTTTTAGTGAAACCAAACAAGGGCTAACTGTAAAAAAAATATTTTATTATTAATTTTATTAATTATAGTTCAGAAGATTAAAAAATATAAAAAATTAAATAAAAAGGCATTCACCCAAAAAAAACAATAAAGAATAATAAAAATGCTTTCCTTTTCTTGCTTGTGAAGCATTTCAGCTCTTCCTCGATCTTAGCGCAAGAAGAGAACTATTTTGTTTTTTTGACTTTTCCCATCTTTTATCAACCTTCTCACGTTGCTTTTCTTTAGGTTTCCTTTTTCTCGTGATTTGACATCCATGTAAATAATTAATGGTATTTTATTATATATAAAGATTCAATTAAGTGATTTCTTCTAAAAGTATTCTACAAATAGATATTTGATAAATTTATGTATAATAAATAAATTTATATAAAAAAAATTAGAGTTAAGTTTTTTTTTTGATAGTATAATTAGTTTTAATCTTATTTAATTTTTTTTATTATGATTAGTCCCGTCTCAATTTTAATTTCTTGAAATACCCTTAAATCATATTTTTAGAAAAAAATTTTGACCAAATTTCTTCCTAAACGGGAATTAAAAATTTTGTTCCATAAATCTCTTCCAAATCTCTCCCCGAATCTCTCCAAAAATTTTTTTTCAAAATTTCGCGTCATAATCACCACAACCCTAATTCTATTGCCGTCTTCATCATCGATGTTGCAAAAATATAACATTAAATCATAAGATGTATTCTAAAAATTGCACTGCTGTTTCAACGTATCACTTTTGGTACAATTAATAAATGTATAAAAAGAATATAAACTGAAAAATGCACTATTATTTGAAGTGATAAATGTATCAGTTAAATATGTATTCTGAAAATTGCACTGTTGGAACAACTGATAAATGTATCATTTGTTACCCGAATTTATAACTTGCACTGTTGTTGCAACTAATACAATTATCAAATGAATATATATTTTGAAAATTGTATCAAATGAATATGTATCAACTAATAGTGTACTTTTCCACTATTATGTGAACTGATAATTGTATCAAATGAATATGTATTTTAAAAATTGTACTGTTGGAACAACCGAAAAATACATCATTTGTTGCCCGAATTTATAACTTGCACTGTTGTTGCAACTAATACAATTATCAAATGAATATGTATTTTGAAAATTGTATCAAATGAATATGTATCAACTAATAGTGTACTTAGAAAAGTACACTATTATGTGAACTGATAATTGTATCAAATGAATATGTATTTTGAAAATTGTACTGTTGGAACAACTTAAAAATGCAGCATTTGTTGCCCGAATTTATAACTTGCACTGTTGTTGCAACTAATACAATTATCTTTTGAGTTCAAATTATAAAATTTTGTAAGACTGCTAAAAGTATCATATCAACTACCAAACATATGAATATAAACTTATCAAGTACTCTGATAAATATATCAGATATATTTGGATTCAGAAAATTTTATATTTGTTCTAACTGATAAATGTATTAGTTTACTTCATATTCAAAAAAATTTACTGCTGTTTTAATTTATAAATGTGAAAAAATAGGTCCTAAAAAATATCTTATATATGTTTCACCAAAACCACCATGATATTTTATCATTTAATTATGTAAGAAAAAAATAAAAAATAAAAAATTCAAAATAAAACCAATATGAACTGCATTGAATACATGAAGTTACAAAAACATAAAACGTTCTAAAAAAGAACAAATATGAACTACTTTTGAAATATAGAGATTGAATCATTCGAGAAAAATTGATTTCATATCTACAAATGGATAATTTTATATTTTTAAAACAAAAAAATCAAAATCAAAAAAATTCAATCTAATATACATACTAGTAAAAATCTGGAGAGCATTCGAATTGTAAACATAAATAATACTTTGAGTACAATAAAATGACAATAAACAAATTGAAAAATGAGTTGTAATTTATTTCAAGTCAAAAAAATTAGTTGACTTTCAGTTTCTAACTAAATCGTTTGCCACATTCGAATTTTAATGAGTTTTGACAAATTTTGATGTCTGTATCCAAAAATATTCTCTAAACAAGAAAATGTCTGTTTAATTAAATTGTAAAATATTGTATAAATTAATATTTATAAAATTGATACTTAAAATCAAGGAGAATATAATGTTCTCCATAAACAAAAGGATAAATCAAGATGATCCCGTTATTAATGTGCATTCTAGAATCAGAGGAATTAAATGTAAAATACATCAACGATTTCTATATAGGATAATGCATCCTATAATCAAGACATTTAAAATGGAATTAAGGCACTAGTTGGTAAAAGGCAAGTTGGACCAAAAAATTATAAAATTTAAATAAAAGAACTAAACTCAATATAAAAAAATAGGTGGGACTAAAACTCTTACATACTTCTAAAATAGGAATAAAACTCAATTAACTTTATTTTTTATTTCTTTATATATATATTCGGTTTTCGGATTGGTTTGGGTTAATCCCAGACTAACTTAGGAACCGAATCAATATTATCGGTTTGCCTTTTTTGGACTCAGGATTAAATCAATTAATTGTAAAAATCGAACCAACCCAATCCATAGAAATCGGATTGGTTCGGTTTTTGAATTTTTCGGGTCTATTGTACACTCCTGCTTTTGACTATAATTCCAACAGTTTATTTTATATATAATATAATTATATAATAAAATAGACTAATTTATGTGATATTTTTATAGAAGTAAAAAAATTAATTCTTAAAAGGAGACAATTTAAAAATTTTGTTTTGTTTTTTTCTTATTTCTCATATTTTTTAATGTAAAAAAGTAAAAGAAAATTCATCCATATTACTTATTTTTTCCTAATTCAGTAAAAAATAATTTATTTTTCTATTCTTATTATTATTTTTTATTTTTTGTCTCTATAAATTAAGTATTATTAAATTATT
>JAULJZ010000018.1:49767-83144 GCA_032270985.1 Heliamphora pulchella | reverse complement strand
AAAACAGTTTTCTCAAATTACCACCACCTTGGCCACCGTCATCGTCGCCACTATTTTTCACAGCTTCACCTCTCCCAGTTCATCACCTTCCGCCATTGGTCACCATCTTTACCAATTTTCATAACTCACCACCATCAATCGCTTTTGCCAAATTACATTTGACAACGGTCACCCACCACAGGCATCCTTACCTCAGCCTCTTGATTGACCTCTCTACCATTGGTGGCTTCTTCTAACCATCTCTTCTTTCATCATATATTTGTCAAATGTATTTTTTGTTTATTTTTATTAGCGTTGTTTGGGTAGATTGCTTAGTACTTATTTGCTTATAAGCAAATAAGCCAAAACACAAATAAGCTGATTCGTTTGAGTAATACAAATAAGCCACTTCGTTTAAGCTCAATTCGTTTGAGTGATTTTTAACTTATTTTGACTTATTTGCTTAAATAAGCTTGGGTCGTTTGGATAATTTTTGACTTATTTTAACTTATTTACTTAAATAAACTTAGTTCGTTTGGATAATTTTTGGCTTATTTAATTTATTGACTTATTTGCTTTTTGGCTTAAAATGTGACTTATTTGATTCGTTTGGGTGACGTAACTTATTTTTGGCTTATAAGCCAAAGCCAATAAGCCATGTCCACCCAAACAGGGCCATTATTTAAAATTTTTTAAAAAAATACATTTTATTTCTTTATTATATACTTAAAACAGAAACTGTCAACATTACCAAATAGGACCTTAGTTTACCAATCAAGGCCTATATGCAACAGAAAAAAAAAAAACCAAACAAACAAAAATAAAAACAAAAACAAGCAAATAAATTCATTCCCCAGTAATTTCAGCTTTAAAATACATGGTACAACATACAATTAAAGTTGGGGTGGGGCGAGCTGTTGGATCTTAATAATACTCATTCAGCTCCAGGAGTTTCCAGCTTCCTTTCAAGCCTGCGACTGCAAGAAGCTCACTGCAGCAGCCCAAGTTTTAACCCAGTTGAAATTTCTAACAAAACACCTAAACTTACATTTCCATGGAAAAATAATAATGATGATGATAATGTACAAGACAGAAATGCCCATAAGTATTTCTGACAATTCCCAAACAGTGATGGCGGCTCCCTGTATATGTATATATACATCACAAAGCTATAGTTCGCCCAATCTATCCTGATAAACCACCACAAGAAACAAACAAATCTTAGACACAAAGTAAAGCATTAGGTACAAGAAAATCAAATGATTGTAAGAACATTGCAACTTCACAGAACCGAATGGATACATGTTGTGCTAAGAGCAGCAGGCAGCAAGACTGCACACATCAGGACCATTCAAAATGCAAACAAATGGAACAATCATCCAAATTTGGACAGCTAGGACATCTCACTCTGACGGTGAGGATGGATGGAGCAGATAGAGTCACTTGAACTTGGTTTCACTTGAACTTTGAATTCACTAATTTTTATGTATTTTAGATTCTAGTTTATCATTCTAGGATTTATCATGCTTAGAATTTATTTCAGGACTATTTGTTTTGATAAGATTGGTTTAGAATTTAATTCCTTTAGATAGGATTAGTTATTTTTATTTTTATCTCTCTCTCTTGTTATTTTTCAATGGTATATTTAAGGGTCTTAAACTTGTATTTTGAATTATTGAATGATTGAATAAAATCATTTCCTTTAAAATTGGTGTGGATTCCAATTTGTCCCTAGGTGCGGATTCCTACAGCTCTTTAGGTGCAGATTCCTAAAGACTTGTTAGTGAGTGTCATGTATCATTTGTGCTGATCTAGAAAGAGTTAAATAGTATCAGAAAAAAAAAAAGTTCAGGTGTTAGAGGGGAGAGTGGCTAGGTATCTATCTGTTCCATCGTGAGTGTGTGTGTGTGTGTGTGTGTGTGCATATGTGCGCGCATGAAAGAGAGAGAGAGAGAGAGAGAGATGTTGAATAATATTGAACCTCAAGCATTTGCCTTAATCTTGGATGCTGCTCTAAAAGCTGGCATAGCTTATCCCGGTCACTCAAGAGGGACTGCCATGAAAGATATAGTAGTCGTCAGCATTACAAGAACTTCCAGGTGAAAAACCATCATAGAAATTCAAGTGTTGGGGTTTTTAAAAACCTGAATAATTTCTGGGGAACTGAAGTAACGCAGTAATGACATTCCAGAATCTTGTTGCCGCTGGGAAGTACCATTGCCTTGCGGATGCAGAACTTGCGGTTGAGAATTTTCAACTGGCTGCTGCGGCTGCAGCGGTGGATGTGAAAAAATCTCTTGTTGTGGGGGTTGATAATATACATGAAGCGGAGAAACATGGGGTTGCTGCAACATCTGCAACGGTTGCACTTGCATTTGGACGGGGCTTTGTATCAAAGACGCGCTTTGATCAGACTGTGGTGAAGCTGGGATCGGTGGTCTAAGATGCTGAGGTGGTTGAGGGGGACGAAGAATTTGTGGTGGTTGCAGAGGCTGCAATTGAGCAAGAGATTGAACAGACTGAAAGGAAGGTAAAGGAATGGGAAAATTTTGGGAGATACTAGATGGGTTTTCTCCCTGATGTGCCGCTGGACTACTTCCATAAAGACCTATGGGCATTGAACTGGGCCTACTGAAAAGCAATGGTGGCATTAGTGGAGGTGGTGGATAAGATGTTAGCAATGCCCCTGATACAGAAAGGTTGCCTGTGCGAGGATCGTTTGATGGAGGAACAGAGGAGTGCAGAAGCTCACTTGTTCCAATGCTCGTTTGAATGTACACTGAAGATGGTGATGTCGAAGTTTTTAAAGATGGTAAATTAGAGGCTGAATAAGGTGGCGGTGTAGGAGGGAGTGGGGGCGGAGGCCTAGAAGATCCAACAGGGGAAGAGAGGGAACTCAGGGAAGTCCGACCGTACTTGGGATCTGGAATGAGACTGGAAGATGCCAGAGAGGTAGAGCTGTTGCTGAATGGAGAAAGATAATCTGTCTGCACGTTGGGAAACAACAAAAAAGAAGATAAGTGAACCCAAAAGTGAAGATAAATTAGGCAAAGAAAACAAGCATGTAGAAGAATTTTGAACAGAAGTCACATTTTCTCTTACATGAAAACCTGTAGGTAGTGGTGTCTGAACATCTGCCATAGAGTTAACAAACGGGGATGATTGACTTGGAACAGGATCCGGCATTTGAGATAGTACAGGTAATATCGTTGGTGGTGGTGGCGTTGGTGGTAAAGGCGGTTGAAATCTCCTGTCATAAGTTCCCTGGGAACCGATAGATAACGGTACATTACCAGTTGGTTGAAGACTATTCTTCGAATGCAAGTGTAGAGGAATCCTAGAATCAACTGGCAATTGCGCCGATGGTGAAGAAATTTTATTATGTACTGAGGCAGAAAAGCCAGAACTACTTGCTGCAAAATCAGAATCAAACCTGCTGGAGGTCTTAATCAGAACACTCTTTGTGCTATCAGATTGCTCATAATATCTTCTATCTGAAGAAATACTTGGTTCACGTGCCAATGGCATCGCAGGACGTGAAACTGACCTTCTTGAAGAAAATTCACTCTGGATATTTTCATCAACATTAGATACTAATGGTGCACCCAAGTGAGAAAACTGACTACTTTCATGTACATCACTCTCTGTCTCTTCAACAATAGAATGAGGAGAACTTTGCCCAATCACAACAGATTCAGGTTGCGCTAGATTATCATCAGGCTGAGGAAAGGGCAATTTATCATCAGATTCTGATTCCTCACCATCAAACACTATATCTATTCCCTGCAGATCATCATCAAGATCTTGTTTCAACTGGCTAGGTTTATTGGACTTCTCTGAATCTGTATCATTTTCGGGAGGTGTAGTTTTCACTTGTGCTACTGCATCACCAACTGACATTCCCACGGGATTTTCGCGCTCCCTTTGTCTGGCCATAAATTCATCCACATGAATAGATGGAGGTCTCCCACTGCTAGATCCTATTCGCGGAACTGAGATTGCATTAGAACTAGTAACGTCAACATTTCTTTCTCTAGCAACATAGTCATCCACATGCATAGAAGGGGGCCTACTGGTATTAGGCTTCCGCTGCCTGAAGGTATCCCTCCGAGTAGGGCCAGAAGGGGCAGTAGGTGGCCCTGATCCACGAGAAAATGCATTTTGGGCCACAGTTTCACCAAGGGCATTGTCGCCTCTAGGACGCCTATTTGTACCCTCCAAAGAAGAAGTTTTCCGTTTCAATGGAAGAGCTGTCTGCGACAACCTATCACGAAAGTTTTCAGGGCATTCCCAGATAAATTTGTCTGCAAGTCCACCCAAGTTGTAATCTTCAGCCTTTCCAGCACTCCCATCAGCAATCTTATGCATCTTCGAAGAAACCGGAACGTCCCGTGAAGACAAACGACACGCACTATAAATTAAATCATCTGCCTGTACCGAGTCAGTGCACTTTTGCAACAAAAGCAATAATGATTCTGCAGACTCCTTGGACTGTACATCAGTGAGAATCCAGTTGAGTATACAAATATAACATTTTGAGGGGGAGGGCGAGGGGGGAGAAGTGGGAGGAGGGGAGGGGGGGAGGGGGGGAGAAGTGGGGAAAAGGACAGGGAGAGTAACAAGAAAACTCTCATACGCTAATAGTTGTGTATTGGAATGTTCATTACAGAACAGGGCACAATTGAATTCAAATCGAGAGCAATAACACTCACCCACCTACGATTCTAAAAGAAATCCCTACTTCTCACCCAGTTCTGCCATGTAGAACAGTATAAGAATAAACATAAGAATAACAAAAGAATCGCAGTGTATTAAATATAGTTATGTAAGGGAAAGATTAGTTGAAAAAAATATTTGGTTAATTGTGTCATCCGTAACTAATCATCCAATAATAACATAGTTCAAAAATATATTAAGATCGTGCCCGTTTTAATATTAAATGCTCCATAAACACCCATACCTATATATACCTCAAGACATATAAACTATCTTAAGAGCATGCTAAAAGTCCGGATTGAATTATTAGTCCAAAATAGATTTATTTCCCATGTTTGTATTGAAGGATTGAAAGGCCAGATTGGAAACTATGTCCCTTTTTTCCCCTTATATGAGGGATAAATGAGTAGGAGCGGGGAGGGGGAATAGTTAGTGAGGGGACTAAAAAGGATAGTTAGTGAGGGAATTATTTATCCCCAGTTTTTCTATCCTCCAAAGCAAACATGATGTCGGGAGTATAGGTAAGGAAAACAATATCAAAATCAATTGTACCTGATATAGAGTTAAATTCACTTCGGAATCAGCTGGATACTTGTCGTCACTTATCTTGGAGCTCAACAAGGTGGTCAAATCCTCAATATACTTTATGTTCTCTCCAAGGAAATCACCAGTGCCACTCATATCAAATGGAAGCCCGAAAAGATACTTAAGTGCAGCAAGTCTGTCCAAGCTCAAACTGAACAGGGGAAAAAAAATGGCATGCGGAATTACTCCGTTGAATGAGATCAAAATCTTCACTAAAGAAATCGTCACAATAAATAAAGGAATTTTAGATGTATAAAAAAATAGGGTGATAGGTTTACAAGCATAAAAACCTTCATGTGAATGTTTAACGCGCTATAAATCAAGATCCAGGTCAAAATACAAAAAAGTTGCCAAAATATAAAAAATAAAAAATAAATTAAAAGCGACGCAGTCATACACGTAGAAAAACCTCATTGAAGAGAATCATATAACTAAGGCACATGGATGCAAGTACTCCATGTTATACCTTCCTTATAAAAGTATAAATGTCGATTACAAGTGTTCAACGTGCCAATGTCATAAACAAAGAGGCACTTCGATAAATTGGCTATCTAAGTACTTTTTTGATAATATTGATGCATTTTGGTATAGAATTCTTAGTATGAAAAATCTGAAAATACATTTTCCCTTGTGATTAAGATTTAAAACCAACTTTTACTAGAGCATGTTCAGCATGTAAGGTCCCTCCTAACTTAAAACTAAACTCTTTCAGATCTAAGAGGTAGTTGGTTGTGGCATTGAACACATTCGATTAGGCATAATGAAAACTTTCACATTTAAACATTTATTCACGTCATCAAACAATCCCCAAGCGAACATAGTTACACAATTATACATCACATTATGCAGATGACCTTCTCTTCTGAAAAGTAATAAATAAATATTAATTAAACAAAAATGGTGCAAGAACAAAACCATAATGGAGGTCAATGACGAAGACAACAAATGAGACTCTTCCAGACTGCCGGTCCTTTGACAAAATAGCACACGTCATACACAAGAATCTATGAAGCACAGACACTTCAGAATAGGTGCCGTAGCCGTATCGGACACGCCGGGGACATGCCAGCCCTAAAGGTTTCTTAAGAAATTCTTAACCAATCAACCACCTTCATGAATCCCTTCCCAAATATGCGTAGTTTTTATAGAGACATATTTCTACAAGAAGCTTACACTATTCATAGTGGATAATTAATAATTCTATTATCAATAATTATTGTAGAAAAGTAACATCAAATTACAGAATAACAAAGTAGATAGAAAAGTAACTATGTACACCACACCACACAGAATGTGCAAAGCTAAGACCCAGGCCATGAGAACCCTAGTCATCTTGTGCAGGTGACCCCAAGAGATTGAGAGGAGTTGAACACAAAACCTCCACTTAGGTGTCATCACTTACCAATGGATCTACTTCTTGGGGTTCACTTATGATATGTTAAGGAGTAAGAACATAGAAATTCATCAAATCCTGTAACATCGCAGTTCATTCCATCAACATTTAGGGTAACATATACCATCAATTGAAAAGAATGACATGCTTTTTATTCCAACGTTGCCAAATTACATTACATAGCCCTCGTTCATTTGGAAAATATTAAATTAATCACAATTCAAATAATCCTGCATCAAAAAGTATTGAAAACAATCTAGAAATGTGTATATTATTGGAATGATATATACAAAATATTCCAATATATTATTGGAATGAAAACAATCTTGCTACGGGTTTAAATGTCCAAATGAATTTATTCCCATTTTTTCTGTATGAATGCATATTATTGGAATGATAAATAAAAAATGTGTATATCCTAAGTTTAGGTTAATAATGTAGAAAAAAACAGGAGTACTCAAGTAGCAAGAGATATATAAAGAAACTCACCTGTTCCCGTCCATGCAAAGGCGCAATGTGCCAGAAGACAATGCATCAACAGCCTCAATTGCATAATCTGGCACAACATCTTTTGAATCAAGAGATCTTAGTAAAGTTATCCAGCAACATAGCAAAGGAGGTGATTTCCTCCATTCAAATGCATTAAGTACATTATAGCTTCCATCCCATTCATGTCTACCATCAAAATCAGATTCCTCCTTACCAGAAGATTGGATACGCAAGAAAATAGACAGCAAAGCACTTTTCCCTTCACTGCAAGAACCTAATTCCTTAAAAGTTGATAAACAAGCAAGTAATTCTTTTCCAACTGGTAAGACCTGCAAAAATTGAGTATACCATCGGTATCAACAAGGCAAGATAAATACACAACTCCATTATCAAGCTAAAAAAACAAAAAAACCACAGCAGTAAGGTTGCGCCATTGCGACTTGGGCATCCTGGTTTCAAATCACAAAAACAGCCTCTCCACATGCGAATGTAAGGCTACATAGATTATACCCTTCCAGTGAAGGAGACTTGAGCACTAGACTGCACTTTTAATACCAAACTCTTTATATGTATAGTAGATAAAGACAGTGACAAATTCTTTAAATATTAAAACAGCAATAACTGCAATACACATTCGGGGAAAATAAGAAGGAAAAGAAAAAAAAAAAAAAAGAAGAAAAAACACTACTACACAGTCAAAGAAAAGTAAAATAATCCAAAAAGTAACTTGCAATGTGATGAACCCAAACCCGAAATGCATGTGGCCACTCATGTGCATGTACAAAAATACACACATGAATGGACATGCACATAGAACTACTCTGAATTATATAAATTAGTACAAGGAGCGACACCCATTTCAAGCCCCGGAAATCCTACCAGCTGATAAACAAATGTGGCAGTCTCATAAACAAATCCTACCAGCTTATTTTATTTTTAGTTTGTTTCCTAAAAATAAAATAAGCAAGCAACGTTTCAGTACTGATATTGCAGACAGTATTGCAACAGAAAAACTAAAAGGCTCAAAAAAGTTCGGTACCAAGAGAAAATATTGACATCTCTTCGACATTCATAGGTCTATTACTAGCCAAGGCCAATGATAAAAAAATATTGTCAGCAGAAGACCCTAGCACTAGGTATTGAACCCAATTCACATTATTTTTGTAATAGAGAGCAAATAAGAGGATGTTTTATAGAAGCATTACAGAAACATATACAATGTTTAATTTTGTTATAGAGAGCAAATAACAGGATGTTTTATAGAAGCATTACGGAAGCATATACAATGTTTAATCCAAGCTGTAGCACGATTCAATATTAATAGTAGAGAAATCCACGAGAGAGAGAAACAAAGAATCTATAAACAGCAGTTCAAGGCTTCAAGCTATCAGAAACAGAAAGTTATCTCAAAATTATGTAGGCCTGCATTGTAAGCTATTATCTGCTGACTTTTCCATGAAAATAGAAAATTTTGGATCGGCAAAGCATATCATATCTTGAAGATCATTAAAGTAGACAATATCATACTCATAAGTCATAAATATAAATTTTCTGAATGAAAGCCTCACTAAAAGACATGAACATAAAAATCCAAGCTAAAAAACCAAACCCCATTGCAATACTTGTTTCAACAATATACAACAAGTGTTCCAAAGTCCTCTCAATCTCTACAAACAACTGCATCACACGGTCTTCATACCCTTCATAGGTAACCCCCAGCAGGCCATTGATTTTTTTAAGAACCCAAGCAGACACTCCATCTCCCTGCCGAGGGAGCCATCAAGCTGTAAAGTCTCACACCCATCACCATCAGGGGGCAAAATCGAAATGGGATTGTAATCCCAATGATAAAGCCCTCCGGACCCTTCACGTCCCTACCCCCATCTCCCTCCATCTCAAAGGAAGTAGCTGAAGCAAACAGTCCCCATCCAAATCCACCGACTTCTTCCAAGCCCCAAAGTGATCTAAACAGTCCTCCTCCAGCCCTCTATCATTTCCCACCATAGGACCCTGGGCCTGCTCACCCCCTGCCAAACCCATCCCCACAACACCCACAACATCATCATAACCCAACAAAGAAGGAAAAGGATATGTCATCTACTGTGGTTAGATCTACTTGGGTGGTAAGAGGGTGGAGTGGGAGTACTTGGTGGCTCAGGGCCCAGCAGAGGGTATCTAAGTGATATGGGATTCCTGGGTTCTGCTAAAGGAGGAAGTGTGTTTCAATTCCTTTTTAGTTTCGTACTTGTTTAGAAATGTGGGATGACTTTAACTGGGCTTTTTCTGGTGTATAACCTATTAAAATCTGGTAACAGGACGTATTTGTGGGAGGAGCTCCCTTTGTAGTTCACGCCTAGCTAGGGAGCTGAAGAACTTGGAATGCTTTAATAATTATGACTCGCAGAAGTAAGGAGGTGAGAAAGGTTCTTGGTGAAACAGGTGGTGGTGCTATTATTCTTGTCAATTCCATATGAAGCTACGAATAATTTCTTGGAATGTGAGGGGTTTGAATGACCATAGTAAAAGGATCACTATCAAAGGGGTTTTAAGGAAGTGGAAAGGGGATCTGGTGTGTCTGCGTGAAACTAAGATTGTGGATATCTCGGCTGTTGTGGTGAACTCTACTTGTTGTGGTAGGAGGGTGGAGTGGGAGGAGTATTTGGCGGCTCAAGGCACAATGGGGGTGGGGGGGGTGGGGGGGGTGGGAGGGAATCTTAGTGATGTGGGATTCCAAGGTTCTGGTAAAAGAAAAAGTACATTTTGTTTCTTTTTCCATATCTTGCTTGTTTAGGAATGTTGTGAATGACTTTAAGTGGATTTTTTCAGGGGTCTATGGTCCCTTAGAGTCTAGTGAGATGGCATGTTTGTGGAAGGAGCTCGCTTTGGTGTCAACTTCTTGGAGGATTCCTTGGTGTGTGGGTAGTGACTTCAATGTCATTAGATTTCCTAACGAGAAGTTCAGTTGACTTGTGAGTATATCAGCAATGCTATGAGAGGTTTCTCAAACTTCATCTCTAAGGAATCTTTATTTTATTTTCCCCTAGAGGGAGGCAGGTTCACTTGGCGTAATAGCCCCTCTATGTTCAGAATTGATAGATTTTTTATCAGTCCAAATTAGGAGAGCACTTCTCGAATGTTTGTCAATCTTTCCTTCTCGACCTATTTGGGATCATCTCCCTTTTCTGCTTTATTGCTATGGTCTTTTTGATGCCCCTTCCCCTCCAGCATTGAGAATACGTGGCTTAGGGAGGGTTTTGATGTAGTTGTAGTGGGATGGTTTTTCTGTGCATGGTTGTCCAAGTTTTATCTTGCTAAGAGATTGAAATTGTTAAAAAGAAAATTTGAAGACATGGAACAAGGAAGTGCTGAGGAGGGTTGAGGTGAGATTCTCTATATTACTACACGACATTAGAGCTTCAGATGATAAGGAGGGGCAAGAGGGTTTGTCTACTACAACATGAGAAGGCTAGTGAAAAAGAAAGTGATGGGGAGGCTTCCTGTTTCATAGGCAATTAGTTGGAGGGAGGAAGCTCGCTCCCTTTGGCTCAAAGAGGGAGATAGTAATACTAAGTTATGTCACCGGGTGGCTAATGCGCATAAAATAGTAAATCATATTGAGAGGATTGTTCTGGATAAGATGGAACAGTCGGAGGAGGAAAACGTATAAGCTAATATAGTTAATTTTTACCAAGACCTCTATCCTGAGCAAGATGTGTGTAGGCCATGCTTGAATCATCTTTATTTTGCTTACATTGACGCGAAGGACCTCTTGTGGCTTGAGCTACTGTTCTCTAAGGAAGAGGTGAATGAGGCCCATAAAAGCCTCGATGGGGATAAAGCTCTACGCCCTAATGGGGTTTCATCGGGTTGTTGACTTGTGGGTAGGGATGTAAGCTAAACTGACCGACCGAACCAGCCAAAAATACCAATTTCCAGTCAGTTTGTCTTCCTTTACCGGTCTGGGCGATTTTGGTTTTAGGAAGTTTTTTATTACCAATTCAGTGGTCGGTTCCACACAATTCTAAACTGATATCAACCGAACCAACCGATTAGAAATCTTAGCCTTTCGAGCTATGCCATGAGTTAGTCACAACCGTCCATATTTGGTCTTTTCACTTTGTGTCTAAGAATTGAGAAGGCTCCATAAATTGTTTTTCATTTCATTTTTGCAATCAACGCCGCAACCCGCAGCGAAGCAGCCTCAACCAACAGCGGAGCAGCCTCTCCGTCAATTGACCACCTCCTCCTTGCTCGGTGACTCCACAACCACCCTGATGGAAATCACACAAGACCTAAAATTCAGCGCACATATGCCAGGCGGGGTCGAAAGATTTGATTTACTTACATTGTTTAGACTTTATTTATGGAATTCTCTTTGTCTTGTGGCATTTGGTTATATTTCCACATCCCTTTATGGACAGATTTGATCATCTTTCTATATTGGGTAAATTATACTGATCTCCCTTGAGATTTTGATCAAATACAATCAACTCCACTTTTTTGGACAAACTACACTGACCTCCCTTACTGGCTGAAACATTGTTACACTGACACCCCTTAGCAGTTAACGCCGTTAGGGTTCCGTTTGTGTCATTAAATTTGTTCCAATTTTGCCCCTCAAATCAAATCTTTTTTTTAATAAAGTTTATAAAAGAATAATTCTTCAGTTTGAATTCGCAAGAGTAATTTACCGGCGATCAAAACCGTTCACTAGCAGCGTTAGGTCGTCAAAAGGGTAGTGAATGTTGTCGATCGAGAAATAATTTATATTTTACAATTGATTGTGAGTGTAATAGCTCAAAAAGAAAGAAAGAAAGGAAGAGGAAGAACGGGCGTCGCACCCCCCACTGCCGCACCTTTCGCCAACGTCACACCCACACCGTCGCCACCTCCGTTGTCAGTCACCACCACCGTCGTCCACACCTGTCCTCCCGTGGTGTGGAGGAGAGAGAAGGAGAAAACGGGAGAGTAAGAAAGATTACCGAGAGAGAGAGAGAGAGAGAGAGAGAGAGAGGAACGGGAGAGGGTGAGAGAGAAATTACGGCAGCGAACGGTCCTGGACGGCGGAGGAGTCGCCGGCGGTGGCGACGGTCCTGACAGCGGCAACTAGCACGGCGGTGGAACGAGAGAGAGAAAGAGAGAGAGAGAGAGAGAGAGAGATGAGATTTGGGGGCGACGGTCCTGGACAGCGGTGACAACAGTCATGGACAGCGACGACTGGCACGGCGGCGGACGGCGGCGACTGGCACGGCGGCGAATGGCACGGCCTTCTTCCTCACTACTACTACTTCTTCTTCTTCTTCTTCTTCTTCTTTTCTTTTCTTTTCTTTTTTTTTAACCTTAACAAGAATTAATGCTTGGGGATAAAATTGCCTTTTTATTAATTCCGTTAACGGCGTTAACTGTTAAGGGGTGTTAGTGTAATTTATCAAAAAAAGTAAGGTTGACTGTATTTGACCAAAACCTCAGGGGAGGTCAGTGTAATTTACCCTTCTATGGTTTTTGATTTTGTGTTCGGCCTATAAATAAGATGTGTATTATTGTATTAAGCAGATTATTGAAGAATAAGAATTGAGTTTTGATTTTAAATTGTAATTTAGAATTTAATTTCTATTCATTTTTAGTTTCTAGTTCTTAATCCCCAGCCGTCCGGCATCACTCTCCTTCTTAGACCTCTCACCTCAGTCCTCAACAGCCAAGGCAAAACTACACGACGGTTTTCACTTTTCCACCATCGGCGGTCGCCGCCGCTGCCGCCTGTTTTAGATTTGACTATTGATGGCTTGAGCACTCCACTCAGTTACAAAAGTACATGGTGATTTTCTTTTTTCTTTTTTTCCTTTTTTTCCTTTTTTTGTATGTTGTTCTAGTGGTCTTCGCAAATCACAACTAGTCAACTAGTGCGCACTACTTTCTGCTCCTTCCAATCATTCACTCCACTGCATATTGCTTATGGTGGTCTGTTCACAGCTCATTTTTGGGGCAGTGATTTTGCTTGTGTTGGAACATTTAACTAATTTTGTAGTCGAACCCACCACTTTGAAATGTATATACTTGAAATGTATCCATTTACTTGTGTGATGTATATACCTACTTGTGTGATGTAGTCGAACCCACCACTCTGAAATATTGGAAGCTGGAACCTTTAACTAATGGATACACGGTCTGTTCACAATTATAGACTTATACATCTTGCTAACTTACTGAAATGTATTATGTATCCATTTACTTGTGTGATGTATATATTTTCTCATGTGGGGAGTTAGGGAGGAGACTTGGCATCCAATTTCTATGGTTTTTTGTAATTACCACATCTAGAATTTCTGATTTACCTTTATTTATTCTTATTGTAGATGGATATTACAAGTGAAAGTCCTTCTCAATCCAAGGATGAGATTACTACTATTAAAGAAATACCTGATGCCACAAACCAGGTGAGTGACAACCCTACTATTAAACCTGGTGGCTCTAGGAAAAGGTCCAAGGTTTTGGGACCATTTCAAAAAAATGAAGACTGAAGATGGAAAATCTAGAGCTTCTTGTAACAATTGTGGTGCTAATTATGCATTATGCATGTGATCTTAAATGAAATGGAACTAGATATATGTTAACTCATTTGGAGTCACAATGCAATAAGTATCCGTACAGAAATGTGGATAAAACTCAACAAACTTTAGGCTTTCAACCTAAACAAAAATCAGGAGGGGAAAACTGGTGGACATCTTGTCCCAATTAGTTTTAGCGTGGAAGCTTGTAGAAATGCTCTTGCCCAAATGTCAATAGATGAGTTGCCTTTTAGATTTGTAGAGGGTGAAGGGTTTAAGAAGTTTCTGCATATTGTGCAACCGAAGTGGTTAAAAGTTCCTTCTTGCGTTATGGTTGAAAAAGATTGTTATTGTTAAGTCACCAATTGTTCTAAAAACTTAAACTGTTAGGAAATGGGCCCAACAATGTATATCAAGCTATCCAATATTTTCCCTCACGTGCGACCTTGTCTCGCACATGGAGAGGCGAACAAACTAAACGGGTGCACCAACACGCAGAGTGCACAATAACAATTATAGTAGGAAAACGCATCACGAGACTTGAACCCAATACCTCATTGAACTAGAGCTCTAATACCATGTTAAGACACCAATTGTCCCAAAAGCTGCTTAGATGTTAGGAAATAGGCCTAATAATGTATATCAAGCTATCCAACAGTTATAATCTTTACCTGAAAGAAAAAAGTAAATTAAAGTGTGCTCTTCGAGGTCAATGCATTTGCTTAACTACGGATACTTGGACATCTTTTCAAAATTTGAATTACATGTGCCTAATAGCACACTTTGTTGATAGTGGTTGGAAACTACAAACGCATTCTAAGCTTTTGTTTAGTTGAAAATGACAAGAGTGAGAGACTCTTGATAGGAAAATTAAAATGTGCTTTGCTTGATTGGGGAATAGAGAAGATACTATGACAGTTGACAATGCAAGTTCTACTAATGAAGTGATTCAATTTCTTAAGAAGACAAAATCGGAAGAGTACTATTTTGAATCATGAGTTTTTGCATATGAGATGTTGCCGTATCTTGAATCTCATTGTTTGTGATGGTTTGTGCGAAATGGATAAGTCAATTGTAAAAGTGCGCAATCCTGTGAGATATGTTAAATCATCTCCATCTCAATTGGCAACATTTAAGTTATGTACCAAGAAAGAGGAATTTCATGTAAAAGTTTACTAGTTCTTGATGTGCCATCGGATGGAATTCAACATACATGATGTTGGAAAGGGCTAAAAAATTTTGGAAGGCTTTTGAACGACTTGAAGGAGAAGATTTGAATTTCATCAGTAGTTTGGGATAGGGTGAGAAATGAAGACGATGTGATTAGGGATGACGACAATAGTGGGGAGGAAAAACAAAAATGTAAGGCGTGGGGTGCTTCGATATCATTGAAAAGGCAGTTACCATGTGCATCAAGCACATCTATGATTTTTGGGAAATAACTATGAAAGGAGTTGGCTTGGTAAGAAAAAAGTAAGACGTGGGGGGATCCATTAGATGAAGATTGGAACAAGTAGATTGTTTGTGAAATTTCTTAAACTTTTTTATGATGCCACAATGTGGTTTTCATGATCTTTGCAAGTGACCTCTAATGCCTTTTTATGGAATTCATTTTAATTAAGAACACAATTGACACTTTGTGTAAAAATGGGGATTTGTTTCTAAGTGTAATGGCAGTGGACATGAAAGGTAAACTTGACAAAAATTGGGAAAATTTTGAGAAGATGAATATGTTATTTGTTGCAGTGGTTCTTGATCCTCGTTACAAATTGAAATATATGAAATATTGGTTTGGACAATTGTATTTGTATGACAATGCCATGGCTAAAGATTTAACAAACATTGTCAAGGAAGAATTGGTTAAATTTTATGATTGGCATGTTGAGAATGAGGGAAGTACAACTGTACACGATCAAAATTAAAGTAATTCATCACAACAATTGAATTTGAAGGGGATGAGCAAGATTTTCCAGACATGTTAAAATATCAATTTAGGAAGCATTTGGATAAAGAAGATGGCATGGGAGGCAAGTTAGAAGTAGAAAAGCACTTGGGTGAGACTAGTGAAGTCGATTGTGACAGTTTTGATATTTTGGGTTGGTGGAAGCATAATTGTTCTAGATACCCATGCCTTTCCCAAGTAGAACGGGTTATCCTTGCAATTCCAGTATCTATAGTAGCTTCTAAATCTACATTTAGCACAGGAGGTCATATTCTTGATCATTTTCGTAGTAATTTGTCTCCAATTTTGGTAGAGGCTATGAACTGTACACAATTGGATTTGTTCATCATCTACCTCTATTAGCCTTCGAGATTCTATGAATTATGTGGAAGAAGTTGACTCAGGTACTATAAACTAATTTCTTTTCTTTGTTCTTTTGGTTATCTTATTTTCTCATTAATTTGGGTTAAACTTTTTGTATAAAATTAACTCTTTTTTTCATCTTCATTTAGAACTTACAGAGGCAAGCTCAACGAAAACCACATTTATTGAGGATTAATTGTGTTAACAGCATAATGGTGAGTTCTATTTTTTGTACATACCATTTTATCTTTTTTAATCTCCTTGCATATTGATCCTTATTTTAAATTGTGGTTATTGGTTACAGACATGTTGTTGCTGCCTTTTCATTTCTGTTGGACCACTGGTTGTTGGCAATTGGCATGCTAGCAGTTAGCTACTGCCTACTAGAAGTTTGGAATATCAACTGAACCTTTTTCATAGATTAAGCTTTTTTTTTTTTGGGGGGGGGGGTGCTGCAAATTTTGCAATGCTACATTGCTACTGTTCTGTTTTCCCCCTTTTTGAACATTTATTTTTATTATTTTTTTGAACTACTGGAATAACTGGACTGCAAATACTGTGTTTTGAAGTTGTGTTTTGAACTTTGAAGTTTGAACTACTGGACTGCAAATACTGTGCTTGAAGTTTTGAAGTTTGAATTACTGGACTACAACTTTTGCAATGCTACAGCAACTGTTCTGTTTTTGAAATTGTGTTTTGAATTTTGTAACACTGCTATCCCCAGCAATGAAGTGAATAACTCCATGAATTTGGTACAATCGGTCCAAACCGACCAAACCAGCCGAGCCAACCGAAGAAACAACTCAGGCGGTCTGTTTGGTTCATTGAGCAGACCAGTCAGAATTGGTTTTGCAAAGTACAAAACTGACTGTTTCGGTTCGGGGAAAAAAATACATCAAAACCGACCAGACTGAACCACTTACACCCCTACTCGTGGGCTATACCAATTGGTGCTGATTAGAGTGCATCGGGTTCTTGAGATGAGAGCAGGAATGTGAGATTACAAGTTAGCCATGCTCTCTACTGTCATGGTTGAGATCCTGGGACTTGGGAGGGCTTTCACCTGGTTTCCACTAGCACTCCCTGGAGTTAGGTGTATTTAGTAACTTTTTAGCTGTCACTTTTGATGGGATGGGCTGTTGGGGGAGAGCTTGTTTGTGGCAGGCTATCTGGGGATGCCTCTCAGAGCACGTGATGGGTCGGTTTGCTGCTAGCTACCTCCAGTATCGATTGGGATTTTCTCAATTGAGTTCCAGTCCCAAATATTCTGATGCACTTTGTGCCTGGTTAGAATGTTGTCACCCCTTGTCCTTTGAGTTTAGTCATTCAAGGATTTTAGCTAAGGAGTTGCGCTTATTGAGGTTCTTGATTGCTTTTGTTTTTATCTGCTGAAGTGTTGTGGCTTAATTTAACATCTAGTTGTTACGACTTGTCTCATGTGCCCCAATTTGGGTGTCTTGGAGCCTATTTATTTAGTTAGTGGCATCTAGTGGTCATGGCTATGAGGGAGTGTAATGCTACTATGAGCCCCTGAGACTGCCTTGGTATGGAATGGGGGCGAGTTTGAGACTCCTAGTTTGGTTGTTTGTTTTCACACTTATATACAGATTTGACGTAGGTTCCATGCTTGTTGCCTTTCTAGCACCTAGGCCTGACTTTGGTTGAGGATGGTCATAATTGGGTAGCAAATTCATGGGACCTGTATATTTTGTTTACTTTGTGTGTTCTTTTGGTGGATGTTCTGGGAGTTATTTTGTGAACCATCCTTGTGGGTTTGTGCAAAGAATATGGTTTATTTGTGGTTATCCTATACATGCAGATTGTGCATGGACATTTTGTTTAGTTATGCTTATCCATCATGCAGGTTATGCAAGAAAGATGCCGTTTGTTTTGCTTAGGCTAAATTCTCCCCCACTCTATAGAGAGAGTTTGTTTTGGTTGGTTTTTAGTAGTTGAGATAGACATCCCATTGATGGGACATGGTCGTAAATGCCCAGGATATGTCCCTTGTGAACATGTATAATCTTTTTCCTTCTTATAAAACTTACTTACCCCAAAAAAAGGTGGTTGGAAAGGTCATTTCAGTCCCAAAATGCCTTGTTGGGGTCGACAAATGTTTGATGCAATTTTGGTCACTAACAAGTGTGTAGATTGCAAACAGTGGAGCCTTGAGCCTGGGGTTATTTGCAGAATCTTGAGAAGGCTTACGATCAAGTTAATTGAGATTTCCTTCTATATATCCTCCAGAGGATGGAGTTTTGCGAGAGGTGGAGAAATTGGATCTGTACCTGCATTTATACTGTCATATTTATGTTCTAGTAAATGGTGTTCTCAAAGACTTCTTTTCTAGGTCGAGAGGCCCAAGGCAAGGCAATCCTCCTTCATCCCCCCCTTCTTTTTTTGTTTCTTTTCATGATGAAAGCTATGAGTAGGATGATTTATAGAGTGGCTACAGATGGGCATCTCAGCGGCTGCTGGGTATTAGGAAAGGCTCTATGGTCTCGGTGTCCCATATGGCTTTTACTAATGATACTATGGTTTTTGTTGGTGCAATTGTGGAAGAGTTATGATTCCCCATATGTATTCTCATTCGCTTTGCAGCAGGCTCTAGTCTTCGGGTCAATCTAGCTAAGAGTGAGGTCATTCCTATGGGGCATCTGCCAAACGTAGAGGCTCTAGCTGTGAACCTTGGTTGTGGTCTTGTGACTCTTTCTTCTACTTATTTGGGGATGCCTTTAGGTTCCACTTTCAAGTCCAAGGCGGTCCGGGGTCCGGTGATGGAGAGATTTGAGAAGAGATTAGCTTCTTGAAAGGGTCAATTCGGTTGACCATGATAAAGAACACTCTATCGAGCCTCCCAACTTACTTTATGTCTCTATTCATGATTCCTCTATCAGTGGTTCGTCGGTTTGAGAAGATGATGAGGAATTTCCTTTGGGGGGGTGTGGGTGAGGAGTTTAAGCATCATCTTGTTGACTGAAAATTAGTTCTCTTACCCAAAGAAAAGGGTGGCTTGGGTATAACAAATCTACCCTCTTTGATAAAACCTTATTAGGCCAGTGATTGTAGATATTAACTTCTGAGAGAGATAGCATTTGGAGAAGAATGGTGGTTGACAAGTATAGGTGCGTAAGGGGAGAGTGGTCTACGGGACCTATTAGAGGTGCTACAAGATGAGAATGTTGGAAGGCATCATGTGGGCATGGCAAGTTATGTTGTCTCAGCTCACTTTCAAAATGGGAAGTGGGGAACGAGAGAAAGGCGAGTTTTTGCAAGACGCCTGTTTAGATTTATTTAGTATTGCGGTGGAGAAGGAAGCCCTTGTGGTGGACTATCGATCTAGGGATTCGTCACAAAGCTAATTTCCCAGTCTTGCAGCATTCCTTACACCAAATAGGGATCATATCTGGTTCTTTTATCCATCCAGATGTAGAGGATTCCTTGATGTGGATTGCCACTTCAAATAGCTCATTCTCGGTGGCGTCACTCTATAGGGCCATAGTTGGCCTCGAGGGTTCCATTTTTCCTTGGTGAAGAGTGGTGTGCCAAGGTCCTCCTAAAGTAACTTTTGTCTGCTTGGACTGCTGCAAAGGAAGCCATCCTAACTATTGATAATTTGAGGAGAAGGGGCAATACCTCAGTGAATTGGTGCTGCATGAGTAAAACAGTAGGGGAATCAGTGAAGCACTTATTGTTACATTGTTGGTAGCAGTATAACTTTGGATTTTGGTTTTTTCTACCTTTGGAGTTTTTTGGGTGATGCCTCGATCAGTGTTGGAGCTCTTTCCGAGTTAGCATAGGAGTTGCCCGAGTAAGTGCAAGTAGAGGACTTGGAATGTAGTGCTTCTTTGCATATAGCAGTGTCTTTGGAGGGAGAAGAATAGTAGATCTTTTAAGGATGTTGAGTTTTCCATGTTGTCATTGAAAGGGGTAGTGCTCTCAACACTTGTTTTTTCGACAGAGAGTATCCACTTTGTTAGACTCCTTTATAGATTTTGTGATGGATTTGTACTTTAATGGTGTATAGGTTTTGATCATAAGTTGCTCTTTTTGTCATTGTATAGAGGTTCTATTCTTAACCGCTTTTTTGTGGAAGTCCTTGTATACGAGAGCCATTCCCTTTATACACTTTTTATAAAATATTAATTATCAACAAAAAAAAGTGTTCCAAAGTCCTATATTATTAGTGATTTAGTCATGTAGTTGCTGCTACTTTTAGTCATCTACCGCTACTTTTTCCTCTCTCAAACATCTAGCTGCCCTTCAATCTTCATGGTGACTCTAAGAAGTATTGGCTACAAAATTTAGATGAAGATGCATTTAGAAAAACTGGGGAAAAAATATATGATGGTGATGATAATGGAAAATATGAAGGCATCAATAATGTCAAACTTTTTGAAAAGGGCATGACAAAGATAAATCAAATGGAGGAAAAAATTCAAAATTTGAAGAAAGAAGAATTAAAATGTGAAGGTGAAAACGATATTGAAGAAAAAAGAAACATGAAGAGATTATAATTTCAAAAGATCAAGTAGCAGAATTAAAATGACAAAGAAATCAAATCAGATGAAACTAAACCTTGTGTCCCAATCCATTGGGGTTGGCCACAGGAATCGTTTTTTTCCATTATGCTCTATCAAGGGCTATTATGTTCAATTAAATTTAGTAAATGGAAAAAGAGAATGAAGAGAAAATAATTGCCATTCTGTTGAGGATGGTAAGAAGCATATGGAATCAAGAGAAAGAATGGTTTCCACCAAATTTGAAGAAATAGAAATCAACATGGGTTTTTGCACACAAGTATCTTCATGCAACTGATCATTTGGTTGTCAAGACTGCAGAGGGTTATCATCATGCATCCAAAAACTTGCACTATTTGATGCACTGTGATGAGTTACAAATAACTTCTTGTGATTCATCAAATTCATTGTATAGTGTTGGAATCCATGTTTCTGACACTAATGAAGAAGGTTACCAGGTTACAACTTGTTTGGAACCAAATGAACAGATAATCAACACAAAAGCCTGACCACTGACCAGAATGTGTGGAATCAATAAACAAATTAACAACCCCTCCCACATATTCAACATACTATCAAGGAGGAACATACCTTGCATAACTTAAGGAGACAAGACAAGATCCTCGAACAATCCTCAGTCGTCAAGTTTTCAAAATTGTGCCTACGAAACCACCAAATAAATGTAGTAAACACATCAATTACAATATCTATCTAACTTTTTGCATGTGCGCTTATTTCCCATCCTGCAAAGTGGGAAATGGAAAGGGGAAAAAAAGGAAGTAGATAGAAAAATGTTATCATGAAATGACATAAGCACACCTATCGTACACTCCACTATATTGCATAGATGCCCGAGAGTCACTAATCAGTGAGAAGGACTTGAATACTGGGACACACCAAGTTAGCTGAGAAAATCCACATGTATCAATATTTCCGCTGTCACATATCTGCTTCTCATCTGAATCAGTGACAGCAATACACCTCTCAAGCACTTTAATAAGCAGCTGAACAGCACCTTCTTTCAATAACAGTGGCTGATGAGAAATAGTACTTGAGAATTAGATTTTTTGTCTACCGGATGCTTTTCGGAGAAAGAACATTTAAACATGGATAATTTATTTGAAAAGGAAAAACCTTGGCACGTGGATGTTCCAATAAGAGTGCAAGGAAATCAAGCAATCTATAAACCTGAACAGTGTAAAACAAGTAAAGACAATCAGAAAAATTGAAGAACCCAGACTGAAAAATTAGCAACAGTTGAAATAGGCAGCACCTTGTAAGCATCTGTCTCCGGTAATGAAGATGATTCAGAAATTCCTTCACGAATCAACGAAATTATGGGGTGTACAAGTATTGAAGCATGATCAGCATTAAGGCATGCAATACGAATGATAAACACTCGTAGCATGTCTTGTATGACTACCAACGTCTGATCAACAAAAACTAAATTATCAGAATAACAACAAAATGAAAAATTCTGTAGTCAAAACAATTTTTTTTAACAAAAAAAAGAGAGAGAATCTGCTTGTCATCTGGTAAAAGGAACTGGATCACTGTGCAGTGGTTTCAACTTCCAGGTAGCCCACTAGAGTTTGAAAACATTGCTCACATAACGGGGGGGCACTAAGCGTAGACATATTGAGGAGGAATCACTTACGCTGACAGCACAATGTAGAATAATCTGCGCAATTTTGTCAAGCTGAGGTGACAATTGACTCAGCAGGATTGCCAGTTGTTCAGGCTGCAAGTACCAACCAATCTGTCTCTCCTTCTGAGGCCCTAATAATGTCCCAACAGCCAACGTTCTAAGGGCACTCAACATGGGCATTCCATTCTTCCAAAGCCAGAAACCTTCTTCAGGAAGTAAATCATTCTTGCAGTGTCAAATAAAAATAAGGAAAGGGTCAAAGTTTACATTTGGAATAAATTGTCAATCAAAAAACATAGATTTAAATATGAAATAATACACCTCTAAACATGAGGTCCCCGGAGAACCAAGGAAAAGGGAATGTTGAATACCAGTAGACATAGTAAACAGCAGGCCTCCTTTGGACCCAAAGCCAGCAATGAAGTAGCATGAAGACTGCCAACGAGAAAACTGAAGAGACCAGGAGTCCAACCATATACCGGCCAACAAGCAAGTGCTGACACAAGGAGGTGGCATACAGCTTCCAAACCAAGTGCAGAACCAGGATAAGGAGAAGATAATTCTGCTGCACAGGCAGCTAACCTGGGGCTGTGAACCAAGCAATATACCAAATCAAATTCACAAAATATACCATGCTTTACAAATCAAACATATATCAATTCAAAATACCTCATTTCTCGATGCAAATGTAAAAGGGCTTTCATCAGTTTTGTATTCCTGTGCTGCTCGTTGGCTTCCTAAACAGAGCAATCAAATACTCAGTTCAACCAGTAAACTTATGTGGTAATATTATAATACAGTCAACCAGTAATATGAAATCCCAAATAAATTATTCTATAATAGCCATATAGACAAGCATAGTCTGAAAAGAAAAAAGAAAATAAAACCAAATAAAGGTTATGCTCCAAAAGAAACTAACCCTGCTGATTTGCACCAAGAACATATTTTCTTCGAAAATTTTGGTTTTGTTAGGTTGTTAACACTTTTCATGAACAACAACAAAAGAGTTCTCTAACATCAAACATTAAAAGGCAAAAAAAGTGCATGTCTCTCCTGCAGCTGCAAGCACAAAAAATACACTAACTAAATCATGTTTGAAGCCCCCAAGTGAAATTCGAAGAAAGTTGGTCCAATCTAAGGCTCTTACCAAATAATGACAACTCTCAAAGCAATAAAGAGGTAATTCGTTGTACTATTCCTTAGTAAATAAATCAAACCAAACTAAATTAACCTTATGTCCCAATCAACCGGGGTCAGCTACATTAATCCTTGTTCGCTATTATATTCTATCAAGGGTGACAGGGAACATAAAGGATCTCCCTATAGATTATTTATGAATGATCCTAGAGGATATTCAAATTGTGTAGTCTTTACCTATTATAGATTTTTTATTATTATTTAGTATTCCAGAGTTTGCCTTAGCAAGATTTGGTTTGATGGTGTTTGTTTAGATAGGATGATATTATCTTACGGTGGTATTTATATTTTTGTTACTTCAAGAGTTTATTTAAAGACTCTTATGCTTGTATTTTGGATCATTGAATGAATGAAGAAGATTATTTTCGTAGAATTGGTGTAGATTCCAAATCAACCCTAGGTGTGGATTCCAAATCAACCCTAGATGTGGATTCCTAGGTTCCTTAGATGCAAATTCTTAAAGGCTTGTTCGTGATTATCCTGCATCTACTTGAATCTTGATATCAACGTGGTACCATAGTCAATGATCCCATTTTTATTTTTTTTATTCTTTTACCCCATCATATAGTTTAAAAAAATCATTTTTATTTTTATTTTTATTTTTCTTTTGTTGGTGTATGATGTCTTCATTAAAAAAGGTGAAAAATTTGAAAAAGAAAAAACAAGAGTGAAAAAAAAGGAAAAAAGAAAGAGTGATCATCTTTTTTCCTAGCCAACCCTAGCCGCTATAGCAACCAGTCCACCAAAGCCACCAGAACACCAACTCCGGCAAAACTAGTGTAGGCAACCTCCAAAGCCACAACCGGCAACCCCACAATCATTTGCGACGACCACCATCACTACCACAACCACCTCCGGAGGCCATCATCCCCATCACTACTGCTATTCCTTGAACCCAAGCAGCCAGACCTCCATGGCTCCACAGCCGAGTTGGAGCACCACTATTACCAGCAGATCTAGCACCCACCAGTGTTAATAACCTCCATAACCTCTCGATGGCCATTGCAGATCGTGACCCAACACCATCATCGCGACCCACAAGACGCAAGTCAAAGTCTCTCGTCTCCATCCTCATGACCAATCACCATCATCTACCAGCTTCAACTTGAAGCCTAGTGGTCATCACCCATCTACAGCACCACGCCAAACATGGTGTTCCCCAACATTGCCGACCAAAACGTCGTCTTAGAGATTCCACCACCTTCTTTGATCGTCCACAACACCATTGCTGACGTCGAACCACAACAACGCCAACTACGTTCAACACACCATCACCACTATCATCACCGAACAAGTCAACCGCCATCTCTATCGAGCTTCCACTATTTTCATCCAACATCAGTAAGGTTGAACTTCCCCATTTTGTGTTTTAACCCTACTCAATTTATGACCACAACCTCGGAAAAAAGGTTCCCTCTATTTGCAAACTTGCATTGAATATTTATATTCTTTTGAGAATTTCTAAATTTTGATAAAGGTCCATTCATTTTGTGTTTTAATTATTCCTTTTTTCTTTTAAGTCACTATAAGCTACCATAATCCATTTCCGTCTTTTCTCAACATAAACCCACGAGATCCTCTTTATATGATCATATTATGACACGAACATGAAATCATCCGCTTGATAGATCTCAAGATAGGTATCATAATCATTCTCCTCAAGACAATTATCCTACTCATTCTCCTCATGACACAGTAGGCTACTCGCTGAACTCCTAACCACCCTTGTAACAAGAAACCCTTTTTTGAGAAATAGACCACCTCACCGGCGGCGCTGAAATAGTGGCCTATTGCTCAGCCGATAACTCCTCCTCTAGTGAGTAGGAAATAACTCCAAAGACAAGCAAGTGCATCAAAGCACACACGTCCTCAAGTGTGAGAGTAATCTCTCCAAACCCAGTCACAAAAGTATGAGTGGTACTAATCCACCGAGATAAAATGACATCCAACCAACCCTGGTTGCAAGGGCTTGTCATGGCTATAAAGCCGATCACCGCGCTAAGAAGACTCATGTCTAACAGGCGCCGCTTGTACTCCGCATGCTCAACTACCTCAAGTGCCCATACATTAATGGCATCAAAAGACTTCACACAATATTCAAAGCAGAGGAAAGAATACAAAAAGTCTCCCCTTTCCAGACACAGCCGCAATACAGAGGGAGGAAGAACAAAACACCTGCCACTGAATGGGGCCTCTGTGCTCACCAAGAGAGGTTCTGTCACTGAAGTCTTCCCAGAAAAGTTCCTGACCTTGGCCCAAAATTCATCATCATCAATAAAAAATGGAGCTCAGTGCCAATGATCACCATCGGGAAGTTGAGGCGCTTTCTCATCTCTAATCATCTTTAAACTCCGCTTCTGTGAAGTAAAAGGACGAGAAGGCCCAGAAGAGTCCTTGGATGCACCAGTGGAGGATGCACCCCTAAGTCTAATGCGGACCATATACAAATGATGAAATTAACTCTTGAAACAACAACGAGTAGCAAGTCAAGCGCAACCCAAAGGCCGAACCACAGAATTAATACAAAAAGCCAAACTATGTTCTTCCCTAGTCAAGGTACCAATTTGAACTTGCATAGCTTAAACGAACGAAACTCACCAAATGAGGCTGGTTGAACCGAATGAAGGTTTTGCCCACAACAATTGAACCGAACCGAATGGAGGCTTCAACCGAATGGAGAGGGCCAAATGGAAGTAGCATAAGTCGAATGGCCCTCAAGCGGCTCAATTGGACCCCTGAAAACCACTCACTAAACGAAGTGGTTATGCTTGGCCAAACGGTGCGTGAAGCGGCTAAATGGAAGCTAACCGTTCAAACCAAGAAGCCCACTAATGGTCAGAATTGATTTATGCATACACTGAATGGAGGTGATCAATCCCTACAACTTGGAGTTTGAACCAAAATCCACTTGAAATTCAAATCACCATGTGAGAAGTCTGAAATAATGCTCAGCCGAATAGAAGTTTGGTCAAATGGAGTCTTGACCGAATATAGGTTTGGTTGAACGAAGGCCTCACCGAATGGAGGGATCCAAATAGAAATTATCTGAATGAAGAAAACCCGTGTGCCGAATTGCCGCAAGGAAGCTAGTGAATGAGTGCTGAAAGATATACCTTAGGCCGCAAGGAAGGTGAGGAACTCTTCGCCGAATGAATGGAAGCTTTGACTTGAAAGGAGACACCACCGAATGAAGTTTTATACTCTCACTGAATTGTCAAATGGAGGCCTTGTCAAAACCCTAGTTCGCCGAGTCAAAGAAGCAAAAACCATTGGTGCCAAAATCAAGACTAGAACGGAGCTCGTCAAGGCCAAATGAAAGCGCAAGTATCGAGCACGAGGGAGAGTAATCGAACTGAAGAAGAATGATCCAAGAACCCATTGATCTAGGGAATCCCAAGCTGCCGATTTTGGGGTGCGGTGAATCTCAAGATTTCCCTCAAAATCACTTTATCTTTCGCAGAATGAAGGAAGCCACCAAACAAGAGAATTTAGTTCTGGCACTGCCGAATGGAGGCAAGGTCGAATGGGTATTTACCGAATGAAGAAATCCCTTAGCCGAACAGAAGTGTTGGAATGGTGCTATCCAAAAACGCATCGAACGGATTATGAGGAATTACCGAACGGGTAGTAGGAGACAAGGAATTGTCGAATGGAGCTTCCTTAGATTGGGCCCACCGAATGGAGATCCTTTAGAATGAACCCACCGAATGGAGCTACTCTACTGAATGGAGATTACCAAATAGACAGAATTCAAGATGTGGGGAAGTCAAGATTCACTCTCAAAATTAATAGCTCAAAGACACAAGTGAGCCCTATTTATATGAGTTCCATGCTTGGAAAATTGGAATCAAAAGATCACAAAGTACAAAACAAATCAAAATTTCTCCAATCCACCTAAAATCCATTGATGGTTTTTACTCAACCATCAATTTAGACTGACTGATTGATGGTACCAGATAAGAGTGTGCATATAACCCATTCACTCTGCAAATGGCTTTCGTACAAGGGGGCTAATGTGGGTCACCCATGCGAGAACAGTGTCGTACCACCGACCTCACTCCACTAATATACCTAATAATAAAATATATCATAAGGTACAAGCTCCAACATACCTTAAGGTACAAACTCTAATGCGCCAAAAGTACAAGCTCCAATACATCTTAATCCGAGGTTGGAAGCAGTACCCGGATCACCTCGAGACCACTGAGAGGATAAGTGCATTTGAAGCTAGAGACAGGAACGTCAATATTACTTGGCCGAACTACAAAGTTGGCCCTACCTTGACCACCTCGAGACAAAAAGGGGCCTGACCATCCAGTTTGACCATTCTGTTACCCCAGCACCTTAACCACCTCGGGATGTTAACGTATCACAACCACTCCATGATACAGGTACCAGGTCAACAGGAGACAAAGAGGTAAAATCTCGAAGAAGTCGAACCAAGGGAGACGAGCCACGTGGTATATGCAAGCTATCTCTTTTCCTCAGTTCAGCCTATATAACGGCCACTTCTCATTTATTACAGACACCAACAACTCAATTAATACAATTGCCTTCTGGTCATTACTGGTATCCCCGTCTTACCCTGAGGTTGCTAGGTCGCACCTCCTTTCACCTCCGGTGACTCGAGCTAAACTGAGTGTCTTTATTCTTCTAGACCACACGTCTGTCCTAACATATTATTTAGTATTCTGGAATTTGCTTGAGCAAGATTTGTTTTGGTAGCATTTGTTTAGATAGGATGATCTTATCCTGAGGTCATATTTATCTTTTTGGTACCTCAAGAGTTTATTTAAAGATTCTTATGCTTGTATTTTAGATCATTGAAGGATGACCGGTGTGTGGGACCGCCTACTATAGCGATACTGCTCAGTTTTGCAAGAACCTCTTTTTTCCAGCCTTAGCCAAATAGGGATGGAGCGCAGTTCTTAAACAGGAAATACATCTTGTTCTCTATGAAGAAGATTACTTTCTGAGGATTGGTACGGCTTCCAGTTCATCTCTAGGTATGGATTCCTAGATTCCTTTAGGTGTATATTCATAAAGGCTCGTTCGTGATCGTCCTGCATCAAAGGGTTATATGTCCAGTTTGATTCAACAAGCTCACATCTTTACTCAATACAGCATTTCATGTCAATTTAAGTCTTTTCCTCTCCCAAGTATTTCCATTAAGAGTAATCTTATCATTCATCTTTACTATTGTATCTACCAGTTTACGTTGTATGTGTCCATGTCATTTTAGTCTATTTTTTCTCAACTTATCTTCAATTAACGCAATACCTACCATTTCATAAATGTTTTTATTCAAGATTTTATCTTTTTCTAGTCTTGGTGCATCCACCTCAACATTGTTATTTTAGCAATACTCATTTTATTTAAATAATATTTCTTAGCAACTCAACATTTTGTCTCATGCATATATCATTTGTTTGTCTAAGAGTCATCCAATAAATTTTCCTTTCAATTTTATAGGTATCCATCGGTCGCACTATAAGCCAAAAGCACACTTCCACTTAAGTGAACCAATTTTGATTCTATGAGCTACATCAATCGCAATGTCTCCATCGTTGTTAATAATAATGAAAATATTCACTTTTTGATGTCTCTTTATTTTGAATTTTACTTTTTCACTATTAATACATCTATTACTACTAAATTTACATTACATATATTCAATGCTGCTACTATTTATTTCAAACTCTTTTAACTCATGCTTCTCTCCAAATTTCTAATTTGGCATTAACTTCTCAAATAATCTCATCTAATAAAATAATTTCATTGGCAAACAACAATGGCAAAAAGATAAAGACTCAAAGTAGAACCTTGGTGTTAGATTGTAATTGAAAATTCACTTGTTTCTACTGTGAGTGATCAAATTTTAGAACTGCTCCATCATACATGTCTTTTATCGCATCGATATACCCCTTTGTCGCACTGTCTCTCCAACACCAACCATATTATATCTATATGAACCTTTATAAGTCTACAATAATTGTATGAAGATCTTTCCTCTTCTCTTCGTACTTCTCTACTAATCTCCTTAGTAAGTGAATTACTCCCATAATTGATCTACCAGGCATAAATCTAAATTGATTCCCTAACACAATCGTAATTGCTCTTAGAATATGCCCAATCACACTTTCCCACAACGTCATTATATGACTCATCTTGTTAGTAACTCTATAGTTGTTGGCTTCAAATATCTCCTTTATCTTTTGTTCGAAGATAGGTATTAACTTGGTAAGATGAATTCCAAAATGAGTTCCATTAGTGTTCTTCTGTCTTGTGCAGCTAATCTAAGATGGCATTACAATTTGATGTAAAGAATGCTTTTTTGCATGGTGATCTCGATGAGGAAGTGTATATGGATATTCCTCCAAGATTGTCATCCCCTACAACTGAGAGCAAAGTTTGTTGTTTAAAGAAAGCAATGTGTGGTTTAAAACAATCTCCTAGAATTTGGTTTGACAGATTTCTCAAGGCAATGTTGAGACTTGGATTTAAGCAAAATCATGCTGATCATACTATGCATTAAATGAGATGGAAATAAGATATTGTTCCCAATGTCAATGTGTATGTGAATGATATAGTTGTGACGAGCAATGATGTGGAAGAGCCGGAGAGATGTCACAGCACAAAGTTGATCCTTATTTTCTTAGGATTGACATTGCTTGATCAGATAAGGAAATATTTCTCTCAAAGGATGTATATCCTGTATCTGCTTGAGAAACTAGTATGCTGGGTTGTAAGCCAATTGACTCTTCTATTAAATTCAATCATATACTTGGTGAAGGTGTTAGTAATCCTGTTGATAGGGATAGACACCAAAGACTTGTTGGGAGATTGATATATCTTTCTTATGCTCGTCTAAATATTGCGTATGTAATGGGGGTTGTCAATCAATTTATGCTACTGCTGAAACATGGAAGAATTGAAATCTTAGATCAATTCATCCTTATGTTATGCACAGTGCTACCATGTTTCGCATTCTATGATACATTAAGTCAGCACCTGGAAAAGGAATTTTATTTCGAACCATGGTCAGTTGCCATTAAAGGCATCCACTGATGCAAATCAGGTTAGATCTGTTGATGACAAATGATCTACCTCATATTATTGTACATCTATAGGTGGAAATTTGGTCACTTGGAGAAGAAAGAAACAAATTATGGTAGCTCGATCCAAAATACTGAGGCAAAGTATAGAGCTACAGCTCATGGTATTTGTAAACTTATATGGCTCATGTTTAATTGGCAGATTTGGGAGTGTATGGTGATGCTCCGATAAGATTATATTGTGATAACAAAGATGCTATTAACATTACTCATAATCCGGTTCAACATAACAGAACTAAACATATTGCGATTGACAGACATTTCATCAAAGAAAAGTTAGATAGGGGTTTGATTTGTATGCATTTTGTGAAATTAGAAGATTAATTAGTTGGCATTTTGCTTCCCTTGGTAACAATGTTTTTCATTCTATTGTACGGAAACTGAGTATGAAAGATATTTATGCACTAACTAGAAGGGCAGTGTCAGAAATTATGTATTAGTAGCAGGGGTAGTATTGGTGTCTTCGAATGCTATGATTATATAAATCCATATACGATTATATAAATCCATATACGTAAAGAGATTAACCTAATTTTGGTAAACCTCTCATTACGTCATTTCTTCCTTTTTCTCTATTCTTCTCCTTCCATTCTTTTGTTCTTTTCTTATTAATTTAACTAAATAACTTTGTTAGCCAAGCCACCCTCGCTTCACTCGGGCATCTCCACTTCCGAGTGAAGATACTATTTTCATCCTAAAGCCATCTTCAGTGCATTTCCCACTTTGAACTCTTTATTTTACGATAAATATCTCGTATTCGTAATGTCTAGTTTCATCAAAATTACTAAATTGCTCATCCCCTGAGCTTTCAAAATAATTTTCAGTTAATAGATTCTCAAAATAAGAATGGCATATATCCTTAATCTTCTCATCATTCACCAACACCCTTGAATACTCACTTTTTATACACTTTGAATAAAATTTCTTTTTCTCCTGTCTCTCAATTTAGTAAGTTTACAAATGCTTTTCCTCATCTTCATTGCCTACTTTTAAATAAAAATTATTATAAGATTTAGCATCATTAATAGTTCTCTTAATGTCGTTATAAGTATTTTTCTCATTCCTATTATTTTGTCACTATGGATTAAATCTCGGCAATCCACCAAGTTTGTTTAGTTATATGGTCTTTTTCCATTGATTCTTTAAGAAATTCTTTTATCTTTGTCATTCATCCCACCATTATGTTCCACATATAATTAGTATAATATTCTAAATTCCACCTTGCCTCTTTTATATATTTTGTCCTTAAAAATATATAATTTCTCACCTCTAATATTTCACCATCTAGTTGGTAGGTTTCTAATAACCTTCCTAGCTTTATGTTTTCCTTTAATTTAAATATCTAGTACCACATATATGTAGTGATGATATTAAACACTCTTGAGAATGACCTTACAATTTTTGCATACTAAGTGGTCTACATTTCTAACAAGAAAGTAATCCATGGGTTGAATCCATTAACCATCTCAAGAAAATACTACGAACAAATTGAAGCATTAAACTATGTAGAACTAAGGATCAAAATTTTGTTTCAATGTATTGTTTCAGTTTAGATGGAAATGGAAATGGAAACGTTTCAAAAACATTTCGGGAATGTTTCAGAAACGATCAAAAACATTTTGAAAGTAACAAAAAAAGTTTTAAAAAATACATGCATGCATTAAACCTATTGAGTTTTATACATTTATTCAGATCAAAGAACAAGTGAAAGATCAAAAATCAATGTTGTTACCTCAAACGATGTTAAATGTGTAAGCTCCCAATTTTAGGGAAAGGTAATATTAGTATTAGTATATTACTATTGATATGCCAATAGTGTTATTACTAATAACAGTCAGATAGCCATGATACTATTATTCCTATATTCCTGATAATTCCATTTATTAATTAGTAAAATACAACCAAAATATAAGAATATTTTTTTAAAAAAAAGTTCTAAATTTGTGTCTATACAACTTGCTGTTTCAGTATATGTGCTATGTTTTGAGGTGCTACACTATGTTCAGGTGTGTTTCAATGGGAACACAAAAATTCAATTATTGTACTAGTATTTGGTTTGAGACCATTAAGAAACGAAAACAAATGGAAATTTTGTTCATTGCCTATAACACTTCTAACAATTGCTACTCTCTTAAAAGTATGGAAAACAATGTGTCAAGGAGAAGAATGACACAGATAACACAAACCCCTTAAATAGGAAAATAAATAAATCCCAAATTTTTTACTTCTTGTTTCATAATTGGGAGTTTTTTTTTTTTCTACAAAAGCGATTGAATTTTTACATTTTCAACACATCCTAACATATAAAAATTATCAAAAATCTGCAATCAGCTTACAAGATTATGCTATCCCATGCCCGTTAATAAGATTGTCAATTTCCCCAAAACCACTTATTCCAATGTTTTGAAAGTTTCACCATGGTTTTCAACATTCAGATAGAGGAGAAATTATTCAATGCAGGCTCCTGCATTGAATAATTTTCCCAGATAGAGGCTAAGTTTGCTGATCTGTTCATTAATCACCAGGGCTTCAATTGCCTAGCCCAGAGTAGACAGACCCCTTTTTATATTATAGTTTCTTTGAGTAAACGTTAAATGTTTAGGAAAGTCCAATTGCGAACAGTCAAAAAGATAAGTTGAAATAAAATAAGAAGAATGAACAGCTGGACTCAATTCAGTTGCAGTAAAATAAACAGCAGCAGGATTGCGAACTCCAATACTATAGAGAGCGCAAGCTCGGCGTGTTTAGGACAACACAAAAATTCAATAAAACCAACCCCTACCGAACTATACTGATAAAACACCATCCACCACAATTCTGGAAAAAAGGAGAGATAGAAGCATACTAATAAAACGCCATCCCTCCACTTTTTTTTTTGGGGGGGC
>JAULJZ010000018.1:0-12554 GCA_032270985.1 Heliamphora pulchella | reverse complement strand
AAAATAATTTTGTTACTTGATCAAAAACTTTATAAAATTTTTTATATACAATTAAATTATCCCAATCATTAGACATTGGTGGAGAAAAATTAATATCTGTATTTATTTTATAAAATAAATTAATTACTTTTCTTTATTTTATTATTAGTTGTAATATATTATATGTCGAGTTCCATCTAATTTCTACATCATATTATAATTTTTTACATTTTATATTTTCTTGTTGACATATTTTTATATACAAATCAACTCTTCTAACACTACTATTTATACATCTTACTGTTAACCTAATTCTTTCAAGAGACTCATTTTAATATTTAAGTTCTTCTTTGACAATTAAATTTAAAATATGTGCGGAACAACGAATATGAAATAAAGAACCAGATAATTGAAGTTATAAATGACGTTTTAAATAATTAACATATTCATTATTAGAAGAAGTATTATCTAAAATAATAAAAAATATTTTTGATGCAATACCCCACGTACCTAGTTCTTGCCTAATAACTATATCTAAAGATTGACCGGTATAGAAAAATTCTATAGTTTTAAATGAAAAAATTATTTTACATAAATTTCAATCATTATTTATAAAATGTGCTATAATACATTAAAATTCTTGTTTATTTCTAACAGTTCATAAATCAGAAGTTAAACTAATTTTTCCATTTAAATTTGTAAATAAATTTATTAACTCGATTTTAATTTTATCAAATTTACTTAAAACTTAATTTTTTGTAGTATTTCTAGAAAAATATTAAAATTTGCGGAATAAATTCGGTTTGTATTATTTCTTTAAATGCCGGTTATTCACTTATTAAAAATGGTTGTTCTCGTTTTATTATATATTCAACAACAGAATTTTGTACGCGGGTTTGTTTCTACGAAAAAATTGTAATATTACCAATTGTATCCCTACCTATTTATATTTGTGAAGTGATATTAAGAAGTGAATTTTTACGGTGAATATCAACATATTTACGTAAGTGGCTAGTGTCACTCGATGTGTGATTCAAAAGTAGTTTATTACAAATTTTACATTTTACTTTAACAGTAACTGTGCCATTATTTTTTTTTTAAAAAAAAATTTCAAAAAATTCTCACATATTTGAAACTTTTTTACTAGATGAACCTATAGATGCAGATGCAGATGAAGCAGTGGGTGGAATAAGAGCAGGAGGAGTGGGATTAGAACTAGTAGGTGAAAATGTAAAAATATCTCATTCTTCATTAACGGGTAAAATATTTAGATCCATCGATTTTTCTAAAAAAATTATTAAATTTTAAATCAACAAATAAATTAATTTTTTAGAGACTAGAATTTAAATTACAACAAATAAATTAATAAATTAGAGAACAAATTAGAGACTAAAATTTAAATTGCAACAAATAAATTAATAAATTAGATACTAGAATTTAAATTGTAACAAATAAATTAATTTTTTAGAGAATAGAGACTAGAATTTATTAAAATTGAAAAAAATTAAATTGTAACAAATAAATTAAATTGCAAAAAATAAAGAAAATTGAATTAAGGAACTCCGATATTTAATCTTGATCTCGATCGATTTGTGTTTTGATCTTGATCTCGATTCTTGATTTTTACTCATTGATTCGCTAACAATTGCACCGAACCCGAATATTACCGAACCCGAATATTACCGAGTAATTAGAGAGAAAAAATAGAGAGAAGAGAATAGAGAGAAAAGAATTGTTTAGATGAAAAAATAAAAAGGAGGCTCTCTATTTATAGAGAAAAAATTGTATTTAAAAAAAAAAACTAGCCGTTGGTCGGGCTGAGCCGGGCCCAACGGTCAAATAATCTCAGCCGTTTTTTTTCAAAAAATTTAATCCGGGCCGTTCATCTATAAAACTAGCCGTTTGAGGGGGAGAGAGCCGGGCGGGCCTGGCACAACGGCTAACCCGAACCTGGGCTTGTGGCAGGCCTACGGGTGGGCGGGCGAGCTTCGTGCCGGGTCGGCCCGGCCCGGCCCAGTGGGCTTAGGGGGGGCGGCGCAGGCCCGACCCATGAACAGTGGCGGGCCGGGCTTTAACAGTGGCAGGTTTCGGGCCCCCATTGGGCCTCGGGCCATTTTTACACCGCTAAACTCGACAAACTCTATGTAATAAAAAAATTCGATCATAAAAACACATTTGAAAAAGTACTATACTTAAAAACATAGCACGGTGTTGTACTTCAAAGCGGGGTAAAGTACATTCCCCCTGGGTGAAGTTCGTTTTCTTATAAGAGGAAAATTATTAGATACTCCCGGAGTACTATGTAGGCAATATTACATGGTACTTTCGGTAAATAAATGATTGCAATTTACATAATGTGGGCCACCCTCTATCTTTTAACTACCCAACAAAAGTGAGTTATCATGTACTTACCGTAAAATTTGTCGTCACCATATTGGATGGGAGTATCACGTGGATTTGCCACATGAAAATTTAGCTAAAAAATTAAGCTTATGTTTGGCCTACCTTTTTTTGTAGTTTTTTTTTGACTTTTTGGCATTTTTATAAAAAGTAGATATGAAAGGATGTAAAAAAAAATCAATTGATTATAACATGAGGTCAAACAAGTGGGCTTTTTCAAGCTTTTAAGCAAAAAACTTTATAAAAAAGTTAAACTAAACATAGGCTAAATTTGATTCAAATTAGGTTTGATAAATTAGTTATGCTAGTTTTTTTGAAATTAGTTGTTTCGATAAAAAATTAATTTTTTAATTTTTGTTTAAATTGGACAATTATTTTTTTTACATAGTTGAAAATAATAATTATATGTAGTTAATAGTGGTAGTAAATAAGTGATGAATGTGAGGTATTATAATATTTTAAATGTGATGAGAATTTGAATAGAAATATTTTAATAATTAGTAATTTGATTTAATTTTTTGATTTTTTGGTTTTTTAGTTTTTTGACTAAAAATGTTATGTTGGCTTTGTTTGTGTTTTTAGTTAAAAAGTCAAAAACCTTGATAGCCAAACGGGTTCAAATATTTCAATAGTGAAGGAATAGTACAGGTGTCTTCCAATTGGATTTTTGACTTGATTTTCTAGTTTGATGATCTTCCATCTCTCGCCACAAGGAACATAATTGTTTGTTTGTTGTAGATGTAAATTTATAGTTATAAAGTAATCAATTTGTGTTTTTTGATGTAGCTAATATTGTAATTTATAAATATGTAACTTATTGTTTTGCTCTTACTTTTATAAAAAGATTAAGATAATTATATAATGCTTGAAGTATTCGTTTGATAGGGATGGTAATTTTTCATACACTGCTTTTGTTTTTGTCTTGTTTCGTCTCAGCATGTTCTTATCTCACTTTGTACGGGTTTTTTTTCTTCGATAACAAACAATGAGGGAATTGTATTTGTTTTTTTCGTTCTACTTTTGATTACATAAAATAAATATTTTTAAATATGAATACATGTATAAAATATATATTTTATAAATATAATAAGTCTAAAATATTAAAACATTATATTTATCTCTAATTCATCTTCTCTATTTCTTACATTTTGTATTTTTAATTTTATTGATTCATCAATTATTTTTTTATTTATTATATTATCTATAACTCTTATTAATATCACTATTTTAAATCTTAAAAATTAGTTCTAAAATATTCTTGTCCTTGACTCATTTCTTGCTACTTTCCTGGTATTCTCTCATATTCATCCTGATTATATAGGGAACGGGGGCGGGAGAGCTCATCCTCGGCCTGTTTCACTATTTTCCATTGCCATTTCTATTGTTTAATTAGAAAGATAATGATAGAACATACAAGAAAGGAAAAAAAAATAGTGTTCACTTAGCAAGAAAATTCTAGAAATGCCTTGATTGGCAACTTTAGTTTTTTGCTTTTTGGCTAAAAATGCTAAAAAGATAAAGTTGTCCGTTTGGCAAAAAGTAACAAAATTAAAAAGCTAAAAAGTCAAAATATTTTATTCAAACTCCTACTACTTTTAAAATACAATAATATTCCTAATTCATAACTTATTTACTACTCCTACCAACTACATATAATTATTAATATCAAATATATAGAATGATAAAATTGTCCACTTTGAACAAAAAAACAAAAAAAATTAGTTTTTTACCGAAAAAACCAACTTGAAAAAATTTAACTTAAAAGTTAAGTTACCAAACAATTTACTTTGAATTAAATTTAGCTTTTTAACTAAAAATGTAAAAAAACAAAAAGATTAACTTTTAAACTAGTTGTTGAAGGAAACTGAATTCCAGATAACTGAGATGATGCATACAAATTAAATCAAACACGCAGAGCAACACAAGATCAACATAAAAAAAAACTATGCAGCGTCGAACAGTCCCCGGGCAGTTTAGCGGCACAAGATTAACATAAAAAAAATTGTGCAGCACCGAACCGTCCATCCGAAAGAGGAAACCGTTCGAACAAAATCCGTACAGGATGAATAAAAACGAACCCCGAAACAGAAACCCAGTACACCTACAACGCGAAATAGAGATTATACCTAATCGATCCCATTGATTTGTTCACGTTTCTGTTCTTAAACTTGAATCCAAAGATCAACATGGCAATCGACCGGCAATTTTTTCTCCTTTCAGATATTCTGCTGCGTTTTCGGATGCCAAAGACACGAACTAAGTGTGAACTTAGATTATTCGTGCTCCAAACCCTATCTGGCTACCTCTTTTATTTCTAGTTTTCATGTTACGTGGAAACCCTGAAAGACTATAAATGAATGAATCCTTTGGCGGCCAGGGTTATAACGACATATAAATAGGTTACAACAAGGACCTGTGGAGTAAATAATAAATTGGTTTCTAATGTAATTATGAAATCTTGTCTCAACCCAGAAGTAATTTCATAAAAACATAAACAATAATTCATTTCACTAAAAAATTATAATTGCACTCCCTACCTTATTCTCAAAACCAATTATTCGAGCTCATGTTATTAAATATTTATTTATTCTATCCACGTTAAGATTACAGATATCGATTGATTAAATTAAATTACTGAAAATTATATTTAATCGGCTTTCTCGATAATTTCTTAAACCCTTTCACTTAACTTATTTAACTGTCGGATTATAAAATCCATCTGCAGGGTTTGATTCGGTCAAAACTTATAAATCTTTTTAAGGGATCATCATTAATCCCGACTATTCGGGACATAAATTTCGTTAATAATTAATATTTACCATATAATTTATATTGCTATTCAACTTACCGGAATTATTGACTTATAAAAAATCGCACCATCTAATGAATCAAAACGACGAATATTTATATACGTGAATAATAATTATTTCGGGATTAAAAGTATAAGCATTTATAATAACCATGGGGTGTGAATTAATTTATATAGTCAGTTTAAAATTAATTACCCCAATGTGGTACTGTTCAATACACACAAAGTGTACTAGCATACCGAGTTGGAACAATAGACGATACTATTATCTGTTCCCCGTTACCAAGATAAGTCTACTAAAACTCTGTACTACAGTCGTACCGATGGTTTGTCCAATTCTATCTAAACTGTGAACCAAAAACTTATATTTTACAAGAATCTTTAATCTGGTATTCTGTGTGTAATCCGAACTCTACACATCAAATTAAATACTATGTAGAATAAAAGGCAACTATGCACAATATTAAATAAATACTGAAACACATACATTACTCATAAAGATTCTCATTAAAATAAAAAATAATTTTTATTATTAATAAATAAAAACAATAGCAAAATCTAAATATAATTTTTAGTATACAACCTTAACAGTTGTTAATCGAAGAAAGTGTTATAAAATGAATTTTTGAAATTTCATCTAATTTTTAAACTTCTAGAAGAAGCAAGCACTAGAATTAGAAAATTAAAATTAAAAGTTATAATGGTAAATTACACTTACCTCCCGTTTAAGCTAATTACAGGAACCTCCTATGTGATCTCTGAAATTACACTGTCTTTCTCTGTAGTTATGTCGATAATATCAAATACCTCCTTCCACTAGTTGATCGTCCAAAAATTAACAGATTTTACTGACAATAGCTATTATTACATATAAAATTCCTATTAAAATTCCTATTTTACCCTCTCGTGCTCCATGTAATCCCAAGAACAATTCATGGCTCCACTCCACCCTTTATGGCTCCACCCCACCCACCACCAACCTCTAGCACCACCATCTCCCTCTCTCACACTCAGGGTTTCGATGAGTTCTTGCACAGTGAATTGACAGGATCCAAAATAGAGTTGAATCTAAATAAACATGTCAATCAACTAAGAACGCTAAGCAGTTGATGCAAGGAAACAAAAGCAATGAAATTGAAAAGCAAAGCGAACAACTTCATTTTCTACGAACAAATATAATAATCTCCAATGATTCCATTAAACCGAGTTTGAACGGATCAAATCTAGGTTTCATGAAGGAATTGAAGGGAAACATACGGTTTACGCCGGAATTCAAGGGATCAAACACAGAGTGGGCTTACGCCGGAAAACTTAGAAACGATGAGCGGGTCGTCATCAAAAGGACCAAACACAAAGACACTACCCACCTGATTCTCCCTCAACGCCATTGATGAATCGGAGATGGAAATCACAAAAACAAAAACACCAAGAGACTCCCTCAAATATTTCTCATTCTCTGTATCCAATCCATCTTCTTTCTCTATTTCTCTGTGAGAATTTTTGCATATAAAGATGAATGACAAAAGGAAAAGCAACCCAAAGTCGATGATGAGAAGGTGGAGAAGAAAAATGGGGGGTTTTGTCGAGCTCATCATTCACGATTATGCCGACTTCGTTAACCTTAGCACCAAGCTCGTCGACGTCGATCGTGCCATCGTTAGAATGTGTGTGTGCAAAATTGAAGTGGTTTGGTTTCAGATCTAGATGAGTTAGGGGGTCACAGCGGGAGGGGTTTGGGTTTTGCACGCCGCCGCACGCCGAGGCGCCAATCATCGCTCTGATTAAAATGATCGATGAGCCGTTAACTCTGGTGCCGGAGCTGAGGGTTGAAGTTGAAGAGGGCAGCCTACTCTGTTCGTACCCTATGTCTCTTCATCTCTCAAAAACCTCTTCCTCTCTAAGCTAAGAATTGTTTATATACATACGTATGTATACACATTACACACACAAACACATTTTCTCTCTCTAGAAATCCAACTCCATCTCTTTTTAGAACTCCATCTCTCTCTGTGTGTGATTTCGAAATGGCAACCTCAGTTGTATGGCTTCTGACGATGCTACGAGAAGAGAACCAAATGAAATTTCGATGGGTTTGAAGAGCCGATGCCTGATCTCTTCAGTGCTCGCCATGAGACAGAGAGGGAGAGAGAGAAATAAATTGAATTTTTAGTGACTTAAATTAAATTCTTAAAACCCTAATTAAAAATTGAATTAAATTCTTGGCTGAAAGCTAATTTGATTTATGATTTTGAGAGAAATAAAAGTAAATTTAACTGTTAATTGGTTTTTTTGGGTTGATTTTTGATATTATTGTAGAATTAGGACAAAAAAAGAAGAAGGAGAATGGATGTGAAGGCAAAGGTAAAATGGTAAAAGTTTATTTTCTGTTAACGACGTCTTTATGATAAGTCTGACAGTGGAAGTTAGTGTAATTTCAGATATCACAAGAGAGATCCCTATAATAAGTTTAAATTTTAGAGGAAGTAAGTGTAATTTACCCAAGTTATAAATAACAGAAAACAATCTTCTCCAACTCTTCTTCAACTATAGGCTAAAGTTAAGCTTATTTAGCAGCCGATTAGTTCATGGTTGTGGCCTTTTTATTTTAAATTTATTTGTATGTTTTCTCTTTTCATTTTTATTTACTTTTCAAGATGAAAAATTATAAATTAAAATGTCATAATTATTTCTAAATATATATTTTTTAATTGATAATAATACTATCTTATTTGTGGGTCTAATAAATAATATATTTTTTAGACATTGTTAATAAAAATCATTTTAAATATATATATATATATATATATCATAAAATGTATTAATAGGATTAATAAATAATATTTTTTAGACTTTAACAATATAATTTTTTAAAGTTGAGATATAATAGCATATATAATAAATAATCATATAAATTTGAAAGTCCAATCAAAGTTAGTGGTAATCGCCTAATAAATAATTTTAACATACTGTCATCCTAAGTTTGTTGCCTCCTTTTCAAATTTCTATATGCAAACAATGATGATGTCATTTGCTAAAACAAATCTAATTTAATTAAGGATAAGTTACATCAATTTCTCCCAATATTTGGATCAAATACAGTTAATTGCTTGGATAAATTACACTGGTACCATTTGCTAGACCCTCACCAATTTGCTGGTTCTATTGGGAATTACTATATTATTGAGAAGTCTAGTCTTTTGGGGGAAATTATATTTATTAGGTTTGTTTGGTAATTTGCTTTAAAGTTATTTTTCAAAGATTTAATGCAAATTAATAAAAAAATAAATGAAATTAAAGGAGATTTTAAGGAGACAAATGAATTTTTGATAGTTGATTTAAAAAAAAAAAAATTAAAAATCAACTTTAAATTACTAGATAAATGAGGCCTTAGGGTCCACTTTGAAGAAAAGAAAATATGATTTCTTTTTTAATCTTTTGATCATAATATTATATATTTTCTGGATGAATTAAAAAAGTAAGAAATTTTAATTAAAAATTTTAAAAAATTCAGAAGTTTTATATTACTTATTTTTATTTGTTAATTAATTATTTTTATCTTTTAATTATTCTTATTGAGATAGTTTAAAAAAATAATTTTTTAATAAAAAAACTAAACAAAAATCACACAAATGAGCGTTGAAGCTGAGAAAAAGTAGTCTATCGTGCCTACAAACAGGAAAATTATTAGGTACTCCTGCACCACAGTATAGACGATATTATGTGATATTTTTAATAAATAAATAATTATAATTTACATATTGTGTGTCATTTTTTGCCTTCTAAGCACATAGTAAAGGTGCGTCATCATATTTCTACTATAAAATTTATCGTCATCATATTAGGTGAGAGCACGCATGAACTTAGTGCATGTTTGGAATATCTTTTAAACTTGACTTTTAAGATGTTTAACTTGTTTTTTTGAAAAAAATAATAATAAAAAAATGAGAGTGTTTGGAATAATTTGAAAAAATCGATGTTCAACAAAAAAAAAAGAAGAAAAAAAAAATTAATTTTTTTAATTGCCTTGAAAACTGTGCAAATTTATAGCTACCTTAACAGTTGAGTTTTCTTTTAGAAAAAATCAGTTTTTCTAGTAATCCCAAATGACGCCTTACCATATAATATTTTGAAAAAATTTATTGTTACTATAGTAAGTGATAGCACTTTTCTTAAAAAGAAATAAAAAAAAAAAAAAAAAATACCACCTAAACTTATAATATAATATTTTAAAAAATTTTATCTTCGCTATATTAAGTAGAAGACTTGAGAGATGATACTCCGGTAGCATTGAGTAACCCAGCAACAAAAGAATCGAAAGGCAATCTAAAGAACCAAAACACTTTCGCCTCCTCCATCTCCTAGCTCACTGGAAGCTCGACCATGGCGACAATACGAATGATAGGCAAGTAAAACTAGGTTCCCCCCCCCCTAACTTTTCTGTTTTAGCTCTTGTATTAAGCACCATTCATGATTACCTACTCATCTATCCTTTTTTCCCCGGACCAGACATAGCCGTAAACTTCACAGGTCAGTCAATTCGGCAAACACTTTCTTACCCTAATTTCTTCCAATTTCGTTTATCAGAACTTTTTTTTTATTTGAATTGTTTACTTGTTAATTTTTATTTTCTTATTTTGCACAATGAAACACAAGTGCAGATAACATGTTCAAAGGTATCTACAATGGCAAACAGTGCCACATGCCGGATGTTCCAGCGGTTTTGAGTAGGGCTTGGAGTGCCGGTGTTGACCGAATAATCGTAAATCTTCTTTGATTGTCTCTTTTACAGCTTTAGCCCACAATCCATTACTTATCTAATCTTTAGGTTAATCCAGTGATTACTTAATATAATGTCGTCACCTCTCTACCTAAGCTTAAGTTTCTAAGTTTTTAGGTTGAATATAAAGTTTTTACGTAATGTTAAAAAATAATAGTAAAATATTAAACAACCCTTGAGTGACATATCTCAAAAAGTGGCTGCACTTGAGGGGGGGAGGGTGGCTGATGTTAAGAGTATTTAATCCCACATTGGTTGGATATGGAATTAATGACCACTTAATATAATATTATTACATTTCTTCCTAATAGCTCGAGTTTTTGGGTTAGATACGAAGTTTCTACGCTACATTCCTTTCTTGCAAAGTGTTTTGGTTTATGAGAAAATGCATAGATTTTGAATTACTGCTGAATAATTATTTCTTAGTGCGATAATGCTAACTGGCGGTGGGGGGAGTGGGAGCTGGTTGGGAAGTTTGTTTTCTTTGTATTGAAACAAAAAAGGCATATACACGAGTTAATTTTTTTTCATTTTCCTCTTTTTTCCCTCCTCCATAAATGATGTGAAACAATTTGGAATGTTTAATATTTGGTAAGTTAATTTTTTTGTTCATGTGGGATAAATGGTATCATAGAGCACGATAATTCGGTCTAGGTTTATGCTGCAGGTCACTGGTGGGTCACTTGAGGAATCAAGGGAGGCTCTTGCCATTGCAGAAACAGATGGTTTGTGCAGACATGCTGTTTTTCCGAACTTGGTTCCCTATCTTTGGCCTCCGTATCAATGATTGGCTAACCATGGCAGTTTCTTATTCATGGCAGCAAGGCTTTTCTGTACTGTTGGTGTGCACCCAACACGATGCAAAGTGGGTTTTGTTACTTGAAGAAATATATTTGCTACCTGACAAATGTGTGTAAACGAAGGTGCATGTGTACATTCTTATAATTGTGGTGTTGTTTATTCAGGAATTTGATGAGAGTGGAGACCCAGAAAAGCATTTTCAGGAACTTCTGTCGGTGGCTAATGAGGGAGTAGAGAAAGGAAAGGTATGCATTTCACATCTGGATCCTTTTGTATTTGTTTGACTTTCAATTTACGTATTTTCTTTTTGATGGTTGAATTAACTAAAGATGTTTTGGGTGATGTCAGATGTGAATGTTTGCAAATCTAGGCTCTCTTTTGCTGCATTTATAGATTCGAATTATTTGGAAATATTATGGTTTCAATATTTCTAGGATTTTTATATATGCATTATGTGTGGAAGTTCTAGGTAGGATAATCCACTTTCACTCTGTTTATAGTTTACACTCTTTTTCAATATTTCTATGAATTATTTTTATGTGTCAGATATGACTCTTACCAGAATAGAATGACGTAAAAAGATTCATGTAGTCGACCCCAATTGATTGGGACAAATGCTTAGTTTGGTTTGGTTTGGTTACACTTTTGTATTGGCTCTTTTTACTCGCATATTTATGTTAATGTACTTCGTATTCCTTTTTTATGTGGAAAGGGCCTGAGCAATCGCATTCACTGTGTTTATGGATAATCTTGGTGAATTAAATCCTATCACACATACATTATTTATGAAAACGAGTTTATAGCATCAAATGGCTTGGAAAGGTGATATTTATTTGGACAATGACTTATTTTATGTTTTTGAACACCGGCACATGTATGAATCCCAATGTTCATATTGCTAGGGAAGAATTAAATCGTGCTATCGTATGCTTTTCATTTTTGAGAGTTAAAAATTAGCAGTCTACGGTCTCTACGCGCATTATTTTCAAATCCACTGAAGTGGATCTATAAATAATGCTACTATGTAAAATGTGAAACAAATACATTTCATGGCTTCATTAAGACGTTTTTTTTTTTGGTTTTTGTTAATGCTGTATTCTAATATTTTATGCAAGGTTGTTGCAATTGGTGAATGTGGATTGGATTTCGACAGGCTTCACTTTTGCCCATCTGATATTCAAAAAATGTAATTGCTTGCGGAACGTTTTTCTTTTCTTTTCTTTGTTTTGGGTATGCCTTTGTTGAAAAATTCTATTAGGCGCATTTCTTGATTTCCTTTTCTTTTTATTTCCCAGTTATTTCTTTCATTTAATTGATCTTGCATTTCAATTTTTTTTCCATTTTGTTAAACTAGGTATTTTGAGAAGCAGTTTGAATTAGCATATCTCACAAAGCTGCCAATGTTTCTGCATATGCGAGCAGCAGCTGAAGATTTCCGTGACATTCTTGAGCGTAACAAAGACAGGTGAGATTTATGATCAATGATCAAGTAATAAGTCCAGTTGCTAACAATTTAAAATCTTGTATTCATTGAACATCACTTTAATACACGGATGCATGCCATGTGACTGACTCTTGATATAGAGTTCTTCTGGCCATTTGGTTTTTCTTCACTAGAACTTTGAGCTTGTATTTCACTCCAAGGAAAATCATTCTACACCAAAAATTCATAAGAGAGAGTAGACTTGTTAACATTTGGAAGTGATTTGCATTTCTACATGAAAGTTTTACTCAATGTAATTTCCTCAGGCTCTTTTTATTACTATTACTTTTTTTTTTTTGGGGGGG
>JAULJZ010000017.1:3296402-3332793 GCA_032270985.1 Heliamphora pulchella | reverse complement strand
TAACCACCCCAACGGCATACGTAATGTCGGGGCGAGCTACCGTGAGATTACTAACCAAGCGACGATAGCGACCAACATCAGAAAAGGGAGCCCCAGACTCTTCATCAAGTTTGATGGTAGAATTCATAGGAGTATCAACCGGACGAGCACCAAGAAAGGTAATCTCAAAAACAAGGTCAAGAACATACTTGTGTTGAGATAAAGAGATGTCACGAGAGGAACGAGCAATCTCAATGCCAAGAAAGTAACAAAGTAGGCCCAAGTTCTTGGTATGAAATTGTTGAGCTAAATACTGTTTCAATGCGGCAATACCAACCGAATCATCATTAGAAATAATAATGTCGTCAACATAAATGATTAACATAATAGTACCAGTCGAAGAATGAGGAATAAATACGGAATGATAGGAGGAAGATCGCCGAAAACCATACTCAAGGATAATAGAACTGAAGCGGTCAAACTAGGCACGAGGAGATTGCTTCAGACCATAGAGAGCCTTGCGTAAGCAACAAACAAAATTCTCATTGCCATGCACAACATAACCAGGTGGTTGAGCCATACAGATTTCTTCTTGTAGATCATCGTGAAGAAATGCGTTCGTAATATCAAGTTGATATAAAGGCCAAGAACGACTATCAACAACGGAGAGGAGAATGCGAACAAAATTAAGGCAAGTCACTAGTGAAAATGTCTCTAAATGATCAACTCCATAAGTTTGAGTGTAACCTTTGGCCACGAGGTGAGCCTTAAGACATTCTATATACCCATCAGCAAGAGAGGTAAGTTTCCAAGTGTGATTTTAATGAAGGGCACTCATTTTCTCATCCGTAACTTGCTTCCAACCAGAGACAGACAGAGCCTTCTTATGAGAAGTAGGAAGAGAAACAGCAGACAAGGCAGTAGCAAAGAAAAGAAAGCAAGAAGAGACACGAGTATAGCAAACAAACTGAGTAATAGGGTGTTGAGTACAAGTACGTTTACCTCGACGTAATGCAATGGGTAGGTCATCATCACGAGATGATGATGGGAGTAAAGCAGGAGCCTCTGACAGAAAGATGTTGGGTTCGGGCCAAATGAAACAATGGACCGATCGCGAGAGCGCTGATATACCTGTAAGGGGCGAGACGAGGGCAACGACATAGGAAGAGGTAAAGTCGGAGACTCCCTCTCATGGCAAGAAAGGAGGTTAGGGGATAACGTTTCACCAGAAGAAGAAAAAAAGGAAATAGACTCAAAGAAAATGACATCAGCACTAACAAAGTAGCGATGAGATTCAGGATGATAACCCCTATACCCTTTTTGAGTTCTAAAGTAACCGAGAAACACATTTACAGGCGCGATATGAAAGTTTGTCAAGGTCGGGATTAAGTATATGAACAAAGGCAATACAACCAAAGACGCGAGGAGTAACATAGAAAGGAGATAAAGCAGGGTATAAGAGGGAGAAATGAGACTTTTGAAGAAGAACAATGGAAGGTATACGATTTATGAGATGACAGGCAGTAAGAACAGCATCAGCCCGAAAATGTTTCGAGACATACATGTGGAAAAGTAAGGTATGGGCAACATCTAGTAAATGACGATGCTTATGCTCAGCAACATTATTCTGCTGAGATGTATGAGCACAACTAGTCTGATGAATAATACTACGATCATCACAAAAAGAAACAACAATAGACTGCATGTATTCTAAGGTATTATCAGATCGAAGAACCTTAAGACGCCGACCAAATTGTGTAAAAATTTCATTGTAAAATTTAGTAAGAATATAAGGCAACTCAGATCTATGTTTCATCAGAAAAAAGCTAAGTCATACAGGAAAAATCGTCAACAAAGATAACAAAATAAGAATAGCCATTAACTGTAGGAGTGCGAGAATGCCTCCAAATGTCCGTGTGGACTACATCAAAAGACTCAGACGCACGACTAAGACGACAAAGAGAAAACGAACTACGGTGATGCTTGCTGAATTGACAAGTGTCACATTCAAAACTAGACACGGAAGGTAACGATGGAATATCTAACTTCAATTTTTCCAAGGATGGATGACCATGGCGAAGATGCTATTGAAGTGGAGAGACAGAAGCACTCAATGCAGACGCAGGGGAACGAGACGGTGGTGCAGTATCCAAGTAGTATAGGCCATCCTTCTTATGCCCCGAACCAATCGTCTGTGTCTGGAGTTTTTGAAACACACAGGAAGAAAGAGAAAATGTTATAGAACAATTCAAAATTTTAGTTAATTGACTCACAGATAACAAATTAAAGAAAAAATTTGAAACAAAAAGACTCGAAAATAAAGACAGAAGAAGTGGGATGAAGTACACTCCGCCCATGAACTAGACGAGATGAGTCATCGGCCAAGATAATATGATGGTGAGTACGAGTCAAATTGGAAAACAACGAGAAATTACCAGACATATGAGAGGTGGCACCAAAATTTATGAACCAGGTGGGGCAAGAAACAGCAGCACATGCAATGGTACCTGAGTTTGTTAAAGTAGCAGCAGAAGTGGAAGGATAAGCAGTGGGCAAAGTCTGAACCAACTCACTAAGCTGGGCGGTGAGTATGCCATGAGAACCAGATAAAGGTGCGTCTTGATTGCTAGATGATATAGGTGGTGGATACTGGAGAGTTTCTTCAGTTACACGATGAGTAGAATTTGGCTTGCCATATTTTTTTTAACAATAGGGTTCTGTATGATTAGTGCCACCACAATGGTCACATTTTCGATCACTCCGATGACCGGATCGTTTCGCCCCCACAGGAGCCACCCCGAGAAGAACAACCACCACCACCACCACCACCATGACTGTTACTACGACCGCCACCAGTGGAGACTAGAGCGGAAGCTTTAGAAATAGGAAGAGGAGATCGCGGAGCAGTAGATGAGTGACCCAAAGACGAACGTAAGAGCCGAGAATATGCATTAGCAACAGTAGGTAAAGTCTCACTGGCCAGAATCTGATATTTGAATCCCCACAAGTCAGGATCCAAACCGGAAATAAGAAAGGCAACCATGAAATCCTCCCAATGGCGTCTCTGTTCCGCCAAATCTGTGGTGAGAGGACGATGTTGTAACAATTGATCCTACAAACTCTTCAGATTACTATAATATTCAGCTAAAGGCTTACCAGAGTGCTTAGTGATGAAAATATGCTCATAAAGATCATAGAAACGAGAAACATTACTCTAGGTAGAGAAAAAATCAGTAAGAGAATCCTAAATTTTTTTTGACGTATCACAAAACTCGACTGTAGTGGCAATATAGAGTTCCAAACTATGCCACAATCAACTTATAACCACCGAGTCTGTACTTTCTCAGTCTACAAATTTAGAGTCACCGGCTGCTGGAGGAAGATCAGTAATATAACCCAACCATCTCTTTCCTTTAAGAAAAACTTTAAATGCATGGGCCCAAGCTAAATAATTCAGTCCATTTAAACGCTTAAATGTAACATAGCGAGACAAGTCATCATCTTTGAGGTCAGAGGATTTTGTTTCAGTCAAGGCGAAGAGCAACAAACCAAAATGAATCCAAAAATAAAATAAAATTGGGAAGCAATCCAAACAGAGAGGAGACAAAAGAGATAACAAAAAAATGTCCCCAATTGTTTTTGTCTCAGCCAAATAGATGCAATCCAAACAGAGAGCCAAATAGATAACAGTTTTTTTGTCTCAGCCAAAAAGATGCATAGCCAAAAAGGGCCAGCCAAATAGAGAGATCCAAACTGAAACACAATACCGATCAATAAAGCCGAAACAACGAATCAAGCCGAAATCACGCACCGACTGAGATCATCGATACTGATCGTTGGACCAAAGATCACGACCAAGGGAATCGGAGCAAGGCAAGCCGAATCAACAACCAGCAACCCAACCAACCGCCGACTGATCGCAAAGAGCACTATACGATCGTGGGTCGCGACGAGCAACGAACGCAACCAAAGATCGCATGCTGAAACCAGATCACAAACAAATCAAAGGGGATGAACACCATCAAAGCAACATAGATCCGAGCAAGACAAGCATAGTCGGCACTGAGAGAGGAGACCTGGACCATCGAAAATCGTGGAAGCGGCGCAAGAAGAAGATCTGGTGGCTAGGGTTTCCGACAGTTAGGGGTTTCGACAAAAAAAAGCTCGAACTAAGTATCAAACAAGGTAAAACCTTTGTAAAATCTCTATAATCACCAAAAGGCTGAGACGAAGTCGTCCATGTAGTCGCCGACCACTGGCATTCGTACAATCGGTGGCATTACGCTGACGTCATCGTACGGTACATGATGTCAGCATGCCGTTTCTACGTCACTGCGCGTTTCAGATTGATAAGGATAGTTCTAAGGTTGGAGTGATGCTCTGATACCAAGTGTAAAAAAATAGTTTAGGATTTTTGGGTAAAGAGGAGAGAAGAAATTAGGGTTCAGGAATTTAATTAGTCCTCTCTCCCTAACATCTATTTATATAAAATGAATGTACGGAACAATGACAAAAATATCCTTGATACAGAAAATAAAGACTAATAATAACTTTTTAACTTTATTTTCTTTTTTTTCAAGAAAAAAAGCCTATACACATTCCAAACACTCAAATATTTTAGTAGTAAAATAACTATAATACTCTAAATTAAAAAGTCAACTCTTCTCACAAAAAAGGAGTAAAATTCTCATTAGTACGAGTCAAGAGGAGCAGATTCAAGGCCATTTAGAGAAGGTTTCATGCTAATATTCCGAACACTATAACTTAAAAGCAAAACTAAGAGCATATTATAAAAATTAAAAAAATAAAAAAGTAAAAAAAAATACTATAAAAATTTATCCCAAACAATATAACTTTTTTTTCTCTTTTATTTTTAAAGGGGAGTCATGGCGCAACGATAGAATTGTCACCGTGTGACCTGGAGATCATGGGTTCGAGGCGTGGAGACAGCTTCTTACAAATGCAAGGTAAGACGGGATACTATAAACCATTGTGGTCCATCCACTCCCCCGAACCCCGCATACACGAGCTCCATGCACTGAGCTGCCTTTTTTTTCTTTTTTCTATAAAAGATACACCTTAAAAGCCAAGCTTCTTATACATTCGAAATAGGAAATTAGTCGTGGCTAGGTAAAGAAAAGAGAGACCACAACTCGTGATTATGAGATGTTAACACATTTTTGTTACTATCAAGGAGAAATTGAGCGCTGGTTTGATTTGCATGCCTTTTGAGAGATCTATGAATTAGTTAGTTGATTTATTTACTAAATGGCTTAGTAGTAAGATTTTTCACCCTATTGTGTTCAAGTTGCGCATGGTAGATATCTTTGCACCACATTAAGAGACAGTGTTTAAGTTATTTGTTATATTAACTAAGGTGCTTTCCAATTTTGAACATCCAAGTATAACACAAGATGAAGGTAACAATATTTTTTACCATGTTTTGTTGAGAAGAATCGTGCAGGATTGGGAATGGAACTTGAGGATTTGCTCAAATAACATGATTGATGAGATAAGGAGAGATACAAAAGGACAATTTTGTGGGTTGTAGCTAGAAAGGGAGGTTCGATGAAGTTCTTTTAAGGGATTTTGTTAGGAATTAGAGAGGTGACTTTACTTTTGGAAGGCATTTGGATAGTTTGGGCTCTCTTAACAATTAGCTAATTAGAAGACAGACATATTTTAGCAAGAGGACAATAGTGACTGTGAAAAGGTCTCTCATTTGCTTATTCATCATAAACTTGCGTGGGGCTAGGAATTGTGAGGCTAATTTTGGCTCTCTTTCGGATGGATTGAACATTCACAAAGATGGGGCGAGAGTCATGCTTGGTAAGTGAGCTATGTTTCGTGAACTATTCTAAATGCTAGTAATTACCGCATGTCTACGTCAGACACTCAACACTTGAGGATATCTAATGTGTCATATAGCTAACAATTATTCAACAAAATTTGTTTAATATTCCCATAAAAATATGCATGGAACTCTCAAATAATGCATTATGCCACCTTTTAAACACTATTTATCTTAATATTTTTTTTTTGATAAATGAAATATTTCTCTCCACAAATAAACATGCATGTAAATATATAATAGAAAATATGAATGCTTTGTTATATCTCTGTGTCCTCGTAAATATGAATAAGATGAATCTGAGTCATCCGATACACTTAACACACATACTTGCACCCAAAACTCATACCAAAGTATATATAACACATAAGGGGTGGTGGGGAAGGGATGCGTGGTGGGGAAGGGAAGCATAAGTAGAAGGCATGTGTTAAACATAATGCCAAAGGACAGGTCCATATCTAATCTACCCCTTTCAGATCCCCATTAATGGGGATTGAACCAGGTGAAATATCTTTAATATGCAAAATTACCAAAACACTACTCATTTTGAGTATTTTGACAAAACTGATTTTCCCCCAAGTCTAAAATAGATGGATGGTTTGGCTCTAAACCAACCCCTCAAAAAATTTCCCATAATAGATCGCTAGTAGGACTCATTGGTCCATGAACCCGATGTGTGTTTAATCTCTCCCAAGCATTGACTTTAAGATGCCATCCCCCATCAATTTTGTCATAGCTAAACATTAAGAGAGGCTTTTTGCTAGATGTATTGACGCTAGCTGGGTAACAGCCCTAGCCCCATCCATTTCATCTATCACCCAGTGGTCAAATAGTAACAAGAGTAGTACCCACACATCAACCCAACACCCATGGTGATCTTGCTCTAAGCAATGTGCGCTCTTTGGGTCAACTTGCTAAACTGCAGAAAGATCACAAATGACAAAACCAATGATAAACCCTCCGGAAAGCCCCCTAGCAGTATACTTAGTGACATGACTACTACAAAACTAAAGCCACAACAAAACCTCAGAAAAATGTGCATCAATTAACAATTTAACATATCTATGCATGCACATGTGTAGCACTGGGACATAAAAAACATGCTGTACATGTACCATATTTATACTGAATGAGTTCATATACTAGCATGAAGAAAATTACCTTCAACTGCATACAGGACTCAAAAACAGGCTGCAAGTTCGTCAAAAAGGTGTATGATAAATCAAGTGACGTCAAATGTGGAAGCCAACGCAAAGAAGAGAGTCCATCAGGACCAACAGATGGGCATGACATTAAGATTAGTGACTCAATGAGAGGGCATGAAGTAGTTGTTGCAGACAAGCAGTCATCCTTCAGTTGGCTGCGCATGTGAAAACACAATAGTGTCAGGTTGAGCAAGAGGAGGGAAAGACATGGAAGAAGCAAAAAGGACTGAAAAGGTAAAGGGAAAACGGACGCGGGCAAAGGAGGAGGAGGTGGGAAAAGGAGGGAATACTATGTTGTAAAATGACCTGCAAAAGGAAGCATCCAGAGAAGTTAGGAGAGGGCAATTAACAGATGCCTCAGACAATACACCGCATCCTTTCAATTCAAGCAACACCATACGTGGTGCTTCAATATGGAGTGCACTCAGTTTGGGACATATGCCCAAATTAAGAGCCTGAAGACCAACCTGCATCAAAAACAAGAAATTTCAGCCTTTTTTCTGGAGATAGCAAAGAATGACACACACTCCGTTCTAATTTTCAGATGTGCGGGAGGGTAAAGAAAGAGAAAATTGCAATTCCTTCCACTCACAGGAAAAAATGATGCTCTTTCCAGATGATCACAGCCATCCAAAGAAACTTTCTCAAGATACGGACATGTGAGTTCAAGAGAAGTAACAGCACGACAACCGGCAAGGGAAAGACTGACCAACGAAGTACTGTGGAATTTCACAGCCGTCAAACTCTGAACAAAGAAAATTAATCACGTTCAGTTATCCCAACAATAACTGTAAAAGGAAATCAAAAACAAAGAAGACATTGCATTTTCAGTATCCACCATTTAGCAGACCAGTATGGTGCAGCAGCAGCAATCCTATCCAAAATCACAAGTAAAAAGAAGTAGCATCTGATTGAACTTAGCAACTCTACTGTAATTCAGTCAACACACATCCCTGGAAATCTTTCAAGAAAAGCTTACTGAGTACATTCATAATCTATGTTACATAGAATGGGGTACAGGCATGAACAGTGGTTATGCGTGTAAATGTAAGGTTCATCTAATTCTACATTGGAACATGGCCAAATATTCATATTTCTTAATATATTTCTTTTTTATTTTCTAAGGAAAATGTGTTTACAAAGCTCCACAAAATATTTTATGCATAATATGATAGTTATACGCATAATTCTATAGTAAATTGAAATTACTAAATATTCTTCCAAAGTGAGAGTCCAACTAAAAATGTGTCAAAAGTCCAATACAAGTACTTTATATATTTAGAAGAATCCATGTAACATAGTCGATAACCTTTTGCCACCGATCGAAACAAGTTTCCAAACTAGTTAATGTTCTTTGAAATAGAAAGTTGAACACAAGAGAGTTGAATACGAGAGAACAGATGTGAAACTATCTCCAACAAAGTTTCCTAAGCCTCCGTTTGGGATGGCTTTTCTAAAATGGCTTTTTTCGTCTAGTGAATTTTTTCAACCCCAATCCAAATGAGCATACTTTTCAGATTTCACTCGTCATAAAGAATTAGAAAAGTAAAAAAATTTATCTAAAAATTTTTATAAAAAAAATCAGAATAAGACGAAAAGGCCACTTAAAAGGCTTTCTAGTGGCTTTTTCGTCTTATCTGGTTTATTTTCATTTTTAGCCAAAACGCGCATACCTTTTTAAGATTCCTCTCATCACGAGGAACTGGAAAAGTAAAAATAAAAATAAACAGGAAAAAAGTCTAGAAAAGATTAAAAAAGCCACTAAAGCACTTGGAAACAAATACACCCCCGTAAAGAACTGCTTTCTTTTTTCATCGATTTCATTTCCAAAATTAAGAAAATGAATGCCTAAGAAGAGAATGAAGAAAACAGAAACAGTAGCAACAAGATATGAAAACCCTGCAAATCTTGTCAACCAACCACATCATCAAATGGGCATACAAAGAACATTGGACTTCAGCTAACAGTAAAATGCAACAAATTATAGTCAACAAAAACCTCGCAGTTATCAAGAACCAACGATTTTAGCATAGGGCATGCACCACCATCACTGAAAACTTCAAAAATAGAATTCGTCAAAGATTCACAATCTGTAAGGTCCACTTCTTGCAAGCATTGGCATTGTAATGCTAAAGTCGTCAAGCTTTCTTGCTTTTGCAGCACTAATTTCTGCATGAACATCAAACCCAAAAACCAGTCCTTCAGGATTTAAACCTCTTTGAAAACGACGGCACGTGGTGGAGAAAATAAAATGTACAAAATTAAATGGAAGACATACTTGCAGTGAATTTGACATGATGTTAATTCGTTGGAGTGAAGGGCAATTTGAGACGGTAATAGATAATAGCATGACACTTCGTAAATTTAACTCAACAAACCTGCAAGCGTTACAATAACATGAATTACTCTATAATATGCAACAAAAGTACACACACGATCGTTCACCAGGCAGATAATGAGGTTGGAATAGCTTGATATACTTGCGACAGTGGACAAGGCTTATATTCTGCAGGCGTGGGAGATCCAAAGTCACTGATGCCAATAGACCGCAATTGTCAAGCTCCAAAACCTAAATGGAAACAAATATTTGAATTCATAAGTCCGAGACCATTCACACATTGACTAACATCTAGGAAATACAAACTTTGGAGACAAGAGGTCTCAAACCTCCAACATGTAACTATGAGATATAGCCGCCATTGAAGCTGAAGTTATGCCCTCACAACTGTGAAGCTTGAGAACCGTCAACATTGGCAGTCTTACAGACTTTCAAGAAAAGCAAGAAAGCAGGTCAACTCAAGGAGGCCATCCAAAATTTCCAGAACATGAATTGTCAAAAGTTAGAACACTGACCTCAAGCGAGATGTTTGGGCAGTACGAGGCATTAAGAACATGAAGATTACCACAAGTGAGGGCTATTTCACGTAGTGTTTCGTCACTCACACATGAACAATTTGACATATCCAATGACTCTAAAAGCGGGCATGATGTTGCTGCTGAACGAATTGCAGCATCTGAAAACTTGTGGCAAGAGGCAATATCAAGATCGCGTAAAAGAGGGCAGTTAAGCACAGCATGAGCCATATTACTGCGCTTCAAAGATAATGTTTCAAGTTGGGGACACCTGCAAGATATGAAGCTTCAGCATAAAATTTTGAACAAGATAACTAAATACGAAACTCTTCCAAAAAATTGCTAGTGTATCACCTGACAGAAATACGGAGCACTCGGCATTTCACAATTTGAAGTTGCCTCAATCTATCATGGTTTATAGGTATCTCTTGAATACCATTACCAAGGATAGAATCATTGATAACCAGAGTCTTTAACACTTGGCAATCTGTTAGTGCTTGGAAGAAAGTTTCCCCTAGTTGCCCTTTTCCCAGAGTTAAAGCCTCAAGATACCTGAGAATCACCACATATATCAGCAGCAGACATAACAGAGTTATCTACACATATTAATATCATGAAAGGCCATATACCTCAACGCCGAAACGGCTTTCATAACAAGTAAATGAAGAGCAGGAGCACCATAAATGTTCACTTCAGTCGCATTTGGGTATCGATGACACATATCCTCAACTGCAGATGCTCGTCAATGGTAGCCATTTGGTTATATCACAAAATAAATAACCACAAACATGGAGTATAATTGGGGTTCAAAATTATAGGATTGGAAACAAGCTTTCCAAATACCCATGGTCAAGAACTCCCTGTATATTGATATATCAAACACAATGTTTCTTTGCTACATTTACATGTACATTGAGCTTCAAAATGAAGTGGAAAACGCAACAGTAATTATATAAATTTTCTCCACTAACAGCAGGAATACAATCAAATTGAGTCGAGCTACGACCTGTACAAATACATCAATTGCTAAAGAGAATGGTAAATTTTATTGGGGTCCATAATTGGCTCTAGATTGATCTTGATCTACGCCAAGGTTTTAAATCACGGTATCGGCCGGCGTAATGGTCGTAGTTGCGTGTAACGGGCATTTGGAGTATTAACGGAAATCGGTAACCGCACTCGGGATTTTTTTCAAGCACTAACAAATGACATAAACTCATTGACAAGCATATCTTATTCTTATTTAGTACAAATTGAATGTTTATAATTGTTCTTAATTAACATTTTGACAACTAAAATATGTTTTTAATTAATAGTACTTAACATATAATTACTTATAATAACATTCATAAAGTTAAATAATTAATATTATCTAACTAAAACAATAAATAATTATTAATAGCATCTAACTAAAATTAAATGTACCATTTGAATTGTGCCCTTGCGGTGTTTGGGATTGTGCTCTATAGTGATTCATAGTTTGAGAGAACCTCCAAATACACAAACATTTATGTTAAGTACACCATTGAATGCATTAACAAACTTGTATAAATACTTACACAAGTGGGTGACCTCATCAGAAATTCATGTCTTTTTAGAAACCCCCATATTTTGAATCAAAATTTTTAAAAAAAATGCTTCGGCAATATACCAAATCACACAATAAGTAGCCCCTCTAAAATTGAAGATTGCACTTCGCAATAAGACGAATATCGATTTTAAATCGAAGATAATTGCAAACCATGAAATCAATTTTCCAAGCCAAAATCAATTTCCAAATCAAGTTCTCAATATCATTTTCAATTGCAAAATCAATACCCAAGATCAAACACTCATTCTGTACCATTTGTTCAAGTTGAAGGTTCCTTTTTGGTTTTTGATGAGCAAGAAAGAATTTGACAAAGAACTTTGTGAAGCTCAAGATTCTTAGAATGAAGTACTTATGAAGGAAAGACAAGCTAGCTAGACCAAAATTGGGTAATTGGGGAGAGAGAGAGAGAGAGAGAGAGAGAAACATAGAGGCCTAAGAGACATGCACAACCCGCAAAAAGACAAGTGGGGGGTGGGCCCACAGATCTTGATTGACTACCAATATGCAATAAGCCATGCTTTTGCTTCCAGCATACATGCTCGATTGCTCGGCCTGTGTGTTCGAACCGTGTTTGATAACTAACCCATAATTAGGTCAGTGGACCAAACAAGCATGCCAAATTTCAAGGTGGATAGTATTATCTCTCCCTGATTTTGCAAGGGTACAAGGGCCGGCCAGATCCAAGTCCGTGACCTTGAATATTCCCTACTCTAGCCACTAGTCAAACACATTCAGACATGCGTCCACTAGTCATCGTGCTATCAATGGGAACATGAGCTAGGAAACACCTAGACTGTCTACTGATAGTTCTAGGTAATGGGCCGGCTGTTGGTTTCTGATAAAGGCCTAATAGTGCATATTTTTATATATTAATATAGGCATAATTTCATCTTTTTTATAATAACTCCTGGTAATATAATTAATTTTGTGCTAAAATTTATTCTTTCCATTGCAAGAATTAAATTAGAGATTAAGAGGTGATATTTGGGAGCTTGGAGCGCATTTGGAAATTATTGGCTTCAACATGTGAATGACTTGGAAAATATGAGAAAATCCAAAATTTGACTTCAAGGACATGGGCCTAAGTTAAGCTAGCACCGAAAGCCATTATTTTAGTATTTGGAATCTTATAGCCCATGTAATTTAGGCCCCCATTTAATATTATGAATTTTAGTGTATTTTTAGGAAACAATAGTGTTTTAGAAGTAGGAGATCTTTAGGGTATTTTCTAGTATAGAGTAGACAACATTTGATTGTAATCATCTCTATCATTATTCTTTCTTCTCTTTTCCCTAAATATCCTAATTTTTCTTCTTTATAGATTTCTAAACTTCTTTACTAAGGCTAGAGGAGGAGCCCCAATAGATTCCTTGATTTATTTTATTCATTCAAGAATGGTTTTCATTGCAAGATTAGTCTGATTAATTAATTTAATTATTTTGTTTGGGAAAAAATTTTGTTCTATAAAATCCTTTATTTTATTGTTGGCTTCGGGCACGAAAAAATCTTTGGATTTCCTGCGAATCAAATAATTTAGGTGTTTATTATTAAAATCGATCAATCAAATTAATCTATCTTCAAAATAATATTTTTATAAAATAACCGTGTTTATCTTTCGATTGGGAACACCTTTTGTGTAGTTCTAAATTGAATTATACAAAATGAATCAATAGAATAATATATTAAAAATATTGGTGGTGAATCCCTGAAGCCTTAGTATCTTCAAATTTATTATCACCTCAATTAATTTTTATTCGACTAAATTCATCAAATGCAATCAAGTTTTTTTCCTTTTACCATCGGTTTGCGCTTTGAAATACACTAATGACCAATTCATATGGTTTGACCACGAACTCACTGAGATATATTACTTCCCGACATCCTGCACTTGGGATTGATCATTAAATTCGCAATAGTTTCTTTTAGCTTTCCAGGGGATCTTTGGCAAGGGGGCCATCTCTCACCGCTCATTTTGTCTCAGTTATGGAGGCCCTAAGCCATCTCATCTACAGAGCTATTGTTGGAGGTTTTCTAAAGGGTTTTCGAGTCAGATTTGTCGTGGGGAACCATCTCTCGATTTCCAATATTTTTGCCCCTTGGCTCCTCCTTTAAGGCCAATGCATCTTGGTACGAGGTGGTTGAAAGGCCCCAAAGGAGATTGGCAAGTTGGAATAGGCAATACATGTCTAAAGGCAGAAGGCTAATATTGATTAAGAGTTATTTGGTTAGTATCCCCACTTACTTTATGTTCGTCAATATTATTCCAACCTTGGTTAGAAAGTTGACCGGAACACGATGTGCAGCCCTCCTTGTGACGGGGACTTGGGAATTAAGAGTCTGTCTATCTTCAACAAGGCGTTGCTAGGCAAGTGGCTATGGCGGTTTGCGTTTGAAGGGGACAAGTTTTGGATGAAGGTGGTGGAAGCCAACTATGAGACCAGTTGGGGTGATTGGGGGAGTACGATGATTTCCAGCCCCCATGAAATTATTGTGGAGGGGCATTTGGTCAGTGTGAGAGGCCGTCTCCAACTGTATTAGCTTCAGAGTGGGTGGGCCAATAGGGTCAGATTCTTGACTCATTGGTGGTACGAGAAAGATTGTCTGGCGAATACCTTCCCAAGTGTTTTTAGGATTGGCTCGAACAAGGAGGCCTCAGTGGAGGATTATCTAAGGAGATCGTGGGCTGATCATTTTGGCAATTGGGCCAAGGATGGAGATTTAGGACTGAGAGGTGGATCATCTACTGACTTTGCTATCTTCCCTTCACAGTTGTCGGGGTGTCAAAGGAGATGACTACTTGAGGTGGAGGGGCAAGGGGAATGGCAAGGGGAATGGCAGTTGATTCTATCAGTGTTCGACGCACAATTTTGTGACAAGTTTTCCTCGAAGGCGTTTATGGAGGGCAGGGGCGTCCACTAAAGTTGCTTTTTTTCGGTGGCCAGCAACACATAGGAAGATTCTGACCATCAACAACCTCATCCATAGGAGGAGGGTCATCGTCAATTGGTGTTGCATGTGCAAGTATGACGGAGAGTCCGTCGGACACACATCTACTTCATTATCCGATAAACTAGCCTTGGCTTTGTGAAGTTTGATCTAATCTTTGTTTCGTTTGAATTGGGTTTTGAATGAAGACGGTGCACGGCCTTTCATAGAGTTCAAGGTAGGGAGTCTTAGAAAAAGGCTTGGAGATTAATGCCCTTATGCCTTATATGTGTCATTTGTTAAAGCGTAAAAAAGATCTTTTCAAGGAGTCGAGGTGTCTATTCTCACTTTTAAGAGTTAACTTTTTGTCTATTTTGCATAGTTGAGTGATGGCGAGAGTGCACACTAACCGAGATTAGTTTGTTGATTTTGTTGAATCATTAATTTTGTAACGAGTGGCCCTTTTTGTGCGTCAACCTTGTTATGGCTTGTGCAGCCCCTCTTCTTGCATTTCTTTGGGTTGCACTCCCTTCATATTCCTTTTCATTTACTTATCCCAAAAAAAAGCATAGTATCCTAGGGGCCCATTTGTAATGTTTCAAGATGTGGGAATGTAAGCTGTCAACATCATTTTCCCCAAGAATGACAGTATCATTTTCTCCAAGAATTAAAAATTCTTGGGGAAAATAAAGCGCTTAAACTTACTTTACGTCATATATAATGCAATTATTAATCTCACAAAATTGAGGGTCCTAGTTCTACTTTCTGTCTAGAATTTTATCACAGAAAGTGGAAATATGTGTTAACATTAAATTCCATACAGATAACCCTCTGCAAATCCATCAGAGGGACAGAGGAAAAAAGTACAATCACCTTTGGAAACCCATGAGATTAGTACTCATTATTAAAATTCAAAATTTCTAAAGTAATCATCCTTCAATATTTATTTCAAAATAAGTATTGGGTCACTTCAAATGTTTGACAAGGTATCTTGTATACCACTAGCTATCCAGCACAAGCGGTGTCATATATTGGGGAAGAACTCAGGATTTGAGTCCAATAAAGGGAGAAAAGATGAAAGAGGCACCTAACATATGGGCAAGGTTAGGAAGAGAAAATATCAAAACCACTAATAGCAGTTTTAGTTTTTCCAAGGCACAACACATATCAATCTCTATTTTCTGCTAGAAAAATGTTATAAGGCAGTAGATGAGGATTAAATTCACATAAGATAAATAACTCACATTGTTGCACAGAGATGTTCCGATTTTCAAAGTTTAAAAATCTCCAGAAATCTTCATGAGAACTAGCTGCCCGCCACTGTCTGCAGACCATGGCTGCCTGACAAAGATCGATGTTCTTCAAGAAAGAGAATACCTGACAGTCAATAAGATAATACGAGCTAGCATAAGTCGTGACCAATAAGCGAGACAAACAGTAATATCCATGAAATTCAGACAATGGATACCATATGCAATAAGTCATCAGTAAGATCCATCCGAACTTCTAAATCTTCCAATTCTGATGTACTGCAACCATCTGCTACATCTATCCTGCCAATAGGATCGAGTGGGTTCTGCTCAACCCCACCGTTCAAGAGTGGAGAAAGGTAAAATGCCTCATTCTTCAAGGAACAGTTGTTGGCATAGTAGTCTGCCGTATGGAAATTAAAACTGTTGGTATGCGAAGAAGTTGCAGCAGCAAAGTGGCACTCCAAGTCCCTGAAAAGGTACTCATCATCAGCACTCACCATGTCAAAAACGAGAACCAGTGTGCATCCATAAAAGAACACTAGGACAATTTCACCTGGAATCCAGAGTTCCAGCATGTCAATTTAGAAAGGGAACTTGGTTGACCACACCTTCCAGAATGCAGTAATAAGGGGTGGGCAATATAGTTACACTACAGGAATTTACTGACCACTTCTAAATGCGAGAGCCATATATTCTATGAAGCACGGATACTTTAAAAAAGCCTTCATATGAGAATCGGGTATGTATCAAATACGGATACCTGCCTCACACAGACGGACACATCAAATCGTCGGCTTATTTGTCCGTCGCGTCGGGTTTTCCGCTCAGTTGAAAGCTATAAAACAAGTATGCGGTAGTTCAAAACTGGAATTGGCACAATACTACGGAGTGGCCGCCCCTGCTCAATTTGGGTCAGACCTGCCAATTATGTATTCAACAATGTTTTTGAATTTCGGATACAGCTTGGTTACGGGTGGTATAGAAGAGGATCCAATTTTTTTATATTTCTGTTTTTATTTTTCAATATGTTATATGATCCACTATATTTAACTCTAATCGTGATTAGAATGTGATTTATTGTTGGTTGCTTTGATATTGCATCACATCATTCTACTTACTTTTGGCATGTACTAGATGTTTGATAATAACAACAAATCAAATGTATTTTTGCTTTGATTTTGTTCTTATAAATAATACAATATTAAAAACATAATGTTACCTGTGTTATAAAGTGCGAATTCCAAGGGCATTGGTGGTTTTATTAAGCACTTTTAAATGTGAGAGCCATATATTCTATAAAGAACGGATTCTTTAAAATAGTTTCTGTGTGAGTATTGGGGATGGAATACGAATAAACACATAATACGGCCATATACATATAGGATATGTCAAACAAGTATTCAATAATGGTTTTGAATTTCGGATATGGTTTGGATACGGGTGGTATACAATAGGCTCCAAATTTTTTAATTTTCACTTTCTTTTTTTTAAAGTTTTTTGTTTTTCTTTTTTAAAAAAAAATTGTTATATGATCCACTATGTTAACTCTAGCATGTTAAATGCGTGTGATTTATTGTTGGTTGCTTTGATATTGCATCATAATATTTTATTTACTTTTGGCATGTACCAGATGTTTGATAGTAACACCAAAACAAATGTATTTTTGCTTTGATTTTATTCCTATTAATAATCCAATCCTTAAAACATATATTAGAACTTTATGGCCTTGCCACCCTATCACTAGAAAAAGCTATGCGCTTAAAAAGCTTGCTAAGAAACATTGCCTCTATCAACCTTTCTATGCAATAGTCCACAAGTAGCAGAAGAGAGGGTTGCCGTACAAACAAGAGACTCCCAGATTAGTAGACATGCACACAGGATAGCACACTCGCTAGAAGAAAAAAAGGGGCCAAGTCTTGACTTGAGTTCACATGTCCCCATTTCTTTCTCTGGTAAAAAAATCCAAACCAACCCGGATATATCACAAATATATACAATTGAGGCAGCAGATCCTATAGAAACAAAGTTTGTGTTGCAAAGTATGAATTCCAAGGGCATTAGCGATTTTTTGTGGGGGTAGCGCGTACAAATCCAAAAGAGTCCATGCATTTTTTTCAATATCATAACTTTGGGCGTTTGAAGTAAACTTTTTTTTACAACTTTGAAGCGCATAGGCAAAGCCCACTAAACTTTTTGTACTCACACTTGGCAACCAACGTTAAATCCCCTTATGCACATCATATCTTTCAAAACATTCAATTATCCAACCAATACATTAATATTTCCTTCCTTTTACCCATAATTGTTTTCCCAACTTCTATTTAACCCACCAAAGTCATTTGTGCCACTTTCTATATTCCTTTATAAAATAACATAAAGTACATAGTCTACACAAGCAGCATTTTAAAATATACTAAACAAAGTAATTGAAGACAATCTAGTTTTCAAATAAATAGAATTTAGATATGATAACAATAATTTTCGCAATATTCTTCACAAATTCAAAACTAAGTTTATCTTTTTAAGGTGTAGATTTTTCGTTCCGATCAAATCTTCTTCAAAAGTACCAGAATTGGCCGAGGAGTTTGTGAAGGAATGAGAATTTCACTTTAACCAAGAGGTGTTACGGTATTATATAATATCATTCTTGTGAGAGAAAGTCAAACCTATCAATCAAAAGCATAACTTTAAGACATGTCATGTCGTGTGCAAAGTCAAGACGATGAGACCTTTCACCTTTGAACCTCCCACACACACACGCCCAAAAAAAAAATGGTCCACCACTATTATCAAATCAGATTCAGCAGCCAAGAATCAACTTGTGCGAGCCAAAGATACCTTATGTGGGGATGGACCTTTTTTGAATTTAATCCTTTAATTGAGCTAATAGTTAGATTATCCAATTAGAATAGTAGAACAACATAATTTCAAACAATGAACTTGATGAACCTCAATATTATTTCCTTTTTGATTGGCAACCTCAATTTTATACCTTTTAACCCTCAGGGGGGATTCTATATGAAGATTGGCCACTAGGATACAGTAACTATTAAAAGAATGCATTGTCACTGAAGTACAAACATTTCACTAATTGGCACAAGATAAAACAAATAACAACTCTTACTATAAAAAAAGTAAACATCCTACTTGGTGTTAACATAGAAGTGAAACGAACTCACATTTTCAGTCTACCTAAATTACCCCTAATAAATTATCTTTTTACAATTCTTCCAATACAAATTTCTCTGACTAATACTGTTAAGGGCAATGTAGGGAAAAAACTAAATTAATCCAAAATCCACATTCAAACAATTTTTCCCTATTTTAGTACTCGCGCATTTACATTTTAGAATTCTTCCTCTTCTCTGACTATTCCCAACTCAGATTTCATTTTCTGATTTGCACTGACCAGTAGTATAAAAATAAAAGAAGTCAATTTCCTAGAAGGTTTTGTATTGACGCTGGCAGGCATCACAACTTGCCCTGTACTTGAGATAATAACACAACATCAATTATTGAGAGAGAGAGAGAGAGAGAGAGAGAGAGATCTCACAGAGAAAAGGAATGCATTTTAGGGCGTTTATTGTGAGAATCACGATCACATTCATCTCTGTCTAACGCCACGGAAGAAGAAGAGGAAGGCTCTTCACCCAAACCCAAACTCAAATTAACCTCCATCACACCCTGATCGCTACTAGAAGCAAAGTGGTCAAAATCCCGTGTACTACCAATCGTGAAAGCAAACCCACCACCATTTCTAGCAGCAACGCCTTCTCTCTCTGGAAGGTTCCTCCCTGTCTCAACCGCCTGTGACTGTAACTCATCAAGGCCACCCACAGGAAATTCCAGCAGAAAGACTTCAGAATCGTCGTTCTTGCTATCCTCGGCCTCGGCCTCGCTTTCATTCTGGAAATCACCCTCCCTCATTGTCTCTTTGTTTTCGTCCTCTTCTTCGCCGAAACATAAACAACGCCAAATCTTCATGCAATCGCACAACAAAACGACGATTACAGCCCCAAAGACGAGGCCTTTACAAATCCTAGCTCAAGATCTCACACATTAACCTACCAAAACGAAAACCCTAACTCCGCATAAAATCAAACGAATCAATCGCGATCTCAAAGAAAAACCCTAGAAATCTGCACATTAATTCAGCCCAGTGGAATCAAGAAACAAAAACATTACACTTCGTATACAACAGATGAGGTACATAGCTGGTTCTTTTGCTCTATCTGCAACTGCAATCGATCGAAAAAGAAAGATAAATACATATACGTTGCCTGTATTTCGACAGAGAGAGAAGAATTGAATATTCGGAGTTGAGAGAGAGATGAAGGTAGATCTGATCGGGTCTTTGGTCCTTCTTCTTCTTCGTCAGTGAGTGCTATTTTTCTATCAAGATCGGCGGAAATGGTGATATCTTCTCTCTCTCACGCGCACACACTCTCTCTCTCTCTTCCTCCTTCCCTGCCCTGATAAATCGTACTTCTTCGGAAATTTCGGGCAGCTGTTAAACAAGGAGACTATAATCTCGAAAAAAGTTTTATTTACCGCTCTCTCTTTGTCTCTCAACGGCGTCGTCCCGTGTACTGGTAGGCTTCTTTTTTCAAAATTAATGAAGAAATGCTAAGCAGTGTCATTGGCCCACTAATTAACGGCGGTGCTTGTTAAAATTAAGAGTAAATTACACTTATTTTTCTTTAAGTTTCTAATAAAAATATAAATATTTTATATATTTTTTAAAATTATACTGATTTTCCATGTTAGTGTTGCTGCCCTATCACCCGTTGACGACAATAGAAAATTTTCTATTTAATCCTAACACACACCAGGTAAGCCAGTGTAAATTACATCCACGTCGTACTCCATCTTCATCATGATCGATGAGCAAAAGAAGAACCTGGGTTTGTTTCTTCGTCGACGTCTACTCTATTCTCCTTTCTTCCTCCTGGAACATCCTTAAATTCATCCTCTTTTGGTACGAAACAAACTTCGTTGCCTCTTCCAACGACATGTCGTCGTCATCCTCCTTGTCTTTTGGGTGGTTAGCTTTGACGGATGAAATTACCATCAAAACCATCGTTGTGCCACCAATCTTCATCAACACGTCCGCTATCCGCTCAACCCTCACTTACAAAAGCCTGATCCGTCACCTCCAAACCTCCCTCCCTGCTGCTGTCTCCACCATTCAATTACCAATTCGCCAAACCCGCCACACAAGCCCTACCTCTTCCCTCCTCCTTATGCCCTTCTTGTCTTTTTTCCCTCTCCTCCCCTACATTGGCGTCAAGCTCGTCACTCACCACCCCCACAAACTCCTCCTTCAGCTTTCCCGAAATTCACTCCAGTTACGTCCTCTTTAACTCCCTCACCGGTCAAACCCTCGCCGCCATAGACGACATCAAACTCACCCTTCACCGTACGTTTTACATCTCAATCTTAGCCTCCCTCTACTAATCATGGGAAGACTCTAAAGTTCTTGTCATGGTTGGCACCGATTCATTGCTTCCAAACTTGATCAAGGCCCATCTCACGACTTAACCAAGTCTAAAGTAGGTGATAATTTGGAATCAAAGCGTAGAGAATGCGACGGCGCTCGTTAAGCAGATGCAAAACGAGGTTGAAATTAATCACGGGGTTTGTTTCGAGAGCAATGTGTGTTTGGAGGATGGCGGGGGGGTGTTAGCGGACATGGTAAGTTGTGCAACCAATTTCGATACGGTGTTGGTGATGGGAGCAGCAGTGAAGGTCGGGCCGCATTTGGATTGTGGGATCGTTAGGATTTAATGAGGGAGTGTGACAATGAGGCGATTAAAAGGGGGAGTGTTTGTTGACAAGGACGACATCGTGGTGTAAGGCGGAGAGCTGGTAGGTGCGATTGAGAAAGGGTGATTGGACGAGAATGAGATTGTTGGAGATTTGGTGGATTTGATCAAAGAAGATAAGGTTGGGAGAAGGGATCCGAAGGAGAGCATAGTTTTCAAAGAGGGGCTGGTTTCATTGCTGATGAGAAAAAAGAGAGCAGGAAAGAGAGAGGCGGGAGATGGGCCTGGTTCTATTGAGCGTGAAAGGCAAATTTGAAATTTTATTAATTATTAATATTGTGATATCATGATATTTCACATCGAAAAGGAAAAAGAAGTTTCTGGGTTATAAAAAAAAATTTAAACCCTTGCATAACTACGAGACCTTTTCTCAAGTAGTAGAAACCCTAGCAGAACTCCGCAGTTAAGTGTGCTCACGTTGGAGTAATGCAGACCTCCTAAGAAGAACAAAATCGTGAGGATTTTTACCCAAAACGGACAATATCGTTACCATGAGAAAAGTCGGGGTGTTATATATGGTATTAGAGTCGACTCTCCTTGCCTCTTAGTGTGGGCCATTGCCGTCTTGCGTGACACGTGGACGGGCTACAGAGTGGGCGGGTCAATAAGAACTGGCAGACTACTGGAGCTGATAAGCTACTGTATGGGGACATACAGCCTTAAGGGGGTGAATTGTGATATCTTGGAATTCCACATCAGAAAGAGATAGGGAATTCCTAGACTATAAAGAAAAAACCTTGGACCCCTTCATAGCAACGAGACTTTTTTTTCAAGTGGTAGAGACCCTATGGTATTAGACTTTTTTTACCCAAAGCGGACAATATCGTTGCCATGAGAAAGGTCGGAGTGTTACATATGGTATTAGATTCGACTCTCCTCACCTCCTAGTGTGGGCCCCTACCGTCTCGTGTGACACGTGGACGGGCTACAGAGTGGGCGGGTCGATAAGGATTGGCAGGCTACTGGAGCTGACAAGCTACTGCATGGGGACGTGCAGCCCTAAGGGGGTGAATTGTGATATCTTGGTATTCCACATCAGAAAGAGATAGGGAATTCCTAGACTATAAAGAAAAAACTTTGGACCCCTTCATAGTAACGAGACTTTTTTTCCAAGTGATAGAGATCCTAGCAGAACTCCGTAGTTAAGCGTGCTTACGCTAAAGCGATGTAAGGATGGGTGACCCATTAGAAAAAACAAAACCGTGAGGATTTTACCCAAATCGGACAATATCGTTGATATGTGAAGGGTCAGGGTGTTACAAATGCTAATATCACGTTATTGATAACTCTTCTTTAACAGAAAGAAGACGAATGGAAAGTTAGTGTAATTTCAAAAAGCAAGTGGAGTATTTCTGTTTTTATCAAAAATTTCAGGAGAGGTCAGTATAATTTACCCTAAAATTTATGTTAATTAATTTTTTTAATATTTTTTCATTTTACTTCAATGCTTCATTTGGCAAGAGGTTTAAAGTTGGGTTTTCTACTTTTTTTTGTTTAAAGCTTAAAAAAGCCAAAAAGCCTCATGTGGCAACCCAAACGTTTTTAGTCTTTTAGCCTTTTTACTTTTACATAAAAGAATTTTATATATATTTTAAAAATATCATAACTTTTATTATAGACATCTATTTTTTTATAAAAAATATATTTTTAAAATCTACATATCGAAATTTATTAAATAAGATTTATATCGAATTTAAAATTATGTAAAAATAAATTAAAAAATATAATAACTTTAAGCCAATGATTTTTTATCTTTTGACTTAAAAATCACTTTAAGTTAAGTTTTTTGCCTTATAGTCTTTTGGCATAAAGTCACTCTTACGGTTTATCATACAAACTTTTTGCTTTTTTGATATAAAGCAAAAGGTTTAACTTAAAATCAAGTTGTCAAACGAGACATTTTTATATTTTTTAGATTTTACATGTCACAAAGAATCGAAAAATAAAAATAATTAACAAAAAATAACAAAATTAACAAAATTAACCATTTTAGCTAAAAAAATATTTTTTTGCATGTAGTAAATATTTTAAAATTTTGATCAAGTTTTTTTATTTTTGAGATTCCTCATAACCTTAAAAATCAAAAAAATAAATAATTTATACCAACATGTAAAAACCATTTTAAAAAACAAATAACTATTTTTCACTAACTAAGACAAATACCACTAATAAATAGATAATACATTAATATCTCAAAAAATATATTATACATGTAAAAAACCTAAGTCTTATTATTAAAAATATATTGATATTAAAAAATTATTAATTCATTTAAAATAAGTTTAATGACCGCTAGTTAATAAAATAAAAAAATAATATCAATATATTTTTAGATGCAAGATTTATTATTTGCATACATCAATAAATTTTCTAAATTACAATATAAAACTTTTGGTGTGATATTTGTATATGTGTTAAAAATCTAACTATTGAAATTAAACAATTTTGATTTTTTATTTTGTTCTCTATTCTCCCTTATGTAATTTGTTGTAAAAAAAAGTAAATAAAAAAATATTAATTTTTATTACTTCTACTTTTACTATTCCAATGAAAAATAATATAATTTTTACTTTTGTTATTTTTTTTTATTTTTTTACATTTATAAATTTAAAAACTAATAAAATTATATTTTCAATTGAGTGTCTTAAAATTGACTAATTAACTTGTAACAACCCGGTTCGGACCCTAGTTGTAACAGCTCGGTTTGTAACGACCCAGGTAGAGATTCAGCCAAAACTCTAGTATTAGCGACGATTAGACAATAAGATCTTAAGTCACTGAAAGATCAGAAACCCTAATAAAATCAAAATCCTAATTTAACCCGGAAAACTCTAAAAAGACTAAATTCTCAGAAGAGAAGCCCTAATACTTAGAGAAGTCTTGTGACGTCCTAAATTAAGTAAATAGCATGAAACATAAGGTTAAAAATAAAAAATTCTTATAATTAGGATAAAATGGCAATTTTGCCCATAGTACAGCAGAAAGTCCTAAAAAATCTAAATTTTAACACAGAGACACTTTAAATCAGATATTTAGATACAATTAAATAACAAAAGACAAAATAACAACAAAAATAACAAAAATACCATTAAAAGGCTGGCCACCTTGGGATGTGTGCACAAAAAGTCACTTTTTGCCTTTTTAAGCTCAAAAATGAGAAAAAATTATACAAATTAAGTGTTATTATGACCCAAGACTTTTTAAACAAGTAATATATATAATAATATAGATCAACAAAAGCAAACAAATCATTATTTAAAGTTCCTACACAATAAATAAGTCAAAAAGTCAATTCTTATCAAACTAGCTTAATTTGACTTAAAAACTTACACCTATTTAATCAATTGTTATAAAAATTATGATAATTCTTGAGAACACTAAATTAATCATAAACACACTATAATAATAGGTTTTAGTAAGTTAAAACACCAAAAAAAATACACAAAATTAATATTTTAGGCATTTTTATGTACAAAATGGTACCAAAACATCATTTAAACCCTAAATTAACGCAAGACTAGATTTTAGTCCACCCCAAACACCCCTGGCAGACTTTCCCTCTACAAAAATCTAAAAAACCAATTCTCAAAAGAAGCCCACCTCCTATGCAACCCATGAAAATTGAGAAAAATTTAAAATAAAACTTATACCATAATAATTAACCTATCAATTTTTTTTATTTATAAAAACACACCTAAACCCACTCTCTTCTCCTTCATATTTTCATGCAACATAGAGAGAGAGAGAGTTTAGAAAATTTTCTTAAGTGTTCTTGGAGAGAAATGAGAGAAAGATGGAGAGAAAAAAAAAGGAGCCTATAAGAAGTAAGGGATACTTTAAAGCCAAGTTCTTCCTTCCTTCTACCATTATATTTTCAAAACAAGTAAGTAAATCCCTAAGCCACCTGCTAATATCACACAAAAATCTTCTTCAACTCATCTATTAAAATGCAAACGAGAATAATAATCAAAATATCAAATAAAAAGGCGTAGTGATGGAAAAATATGGGTTATTTGTATTTAGTATGACATTAGGTGTGGATGCATGTGGCTATTTTTGAGTTTAAATAACTTGTATATGTTCTAAAACTTTGATATTTATATGTATAAAGTACATGAATGTAAAGAAAATAAACTAAATCTTAACATGTCATGAGCTGGGACAAAAAAATCCTAAAAGGCCTGATTTTTTGGTTGTTTTAACTTTCTGTCTCGAATTTGATTTATCATAACTAATTGTAGGAAAATGATATAAGTGTAATTTTTATGTCCATATCTAGATTTTAAAGTTATCTTTCATAAAAAATTGGTTTGAAGTGATTTCATTAGGTAAAATTCGAGATACACTATTTTTACTAAAGAGTGTCATAATCTGACCACTCTGTATTGCAGATATAAAAATCCTAGGTTAGAATGAGAATCGAGCTTAGGTTAAAACATAAAACTTGTAGATAACATGTGAATCTTGCTATCCACAAAAAGTAAGCCTAAAAGATGAAGTTTTGTTAGGTCAAACCCCTCCTTAAAACCATTGTTTTAAATCTGTAACCGACAGAGCTCTCTGTCACATATTTTTTCAAGACTAGAAACCTATGTTTTTAATGGCCAAATTCAAAAGTGGTTTTCATGAAAAATGTAGAGAACATATGAAACTATTTACTGACAAAAAATTAGACCTAGATATCCTCAGATGGTCCCCTAAAATATTTATACATTCTCTATTGAAACTAAGTTCTGCTAACTTAACCTTTTATAGCTAACTTAACCTATTTTATAAAATGACCAAAATGATTAACTTGCTCCAAACAACTAAACTTAGCACAAAATATGAAATTTGTAGGGGACACCTTAAACTGGAACATACCCAAATATCAGATCCATAGTTCTTGATTGGATGCCCCAAAGTTGAGACCAACCGAGGCCCAAAATTTGTATTTTTATCTGTAAAGTGCTGAATTATTTTCTTTTAATTGAAATAAATGACCTATTTACCCTAAGATCTGACCTTAGTGTTAAACATGAAAGTTGTTGAAAATATTTTTATCTAAATGGTAGCCAAAAATCAAAACTTAACTCCATGTCTAGGTACCCCAAAACACTGTTATACTTTTTAAATTAACACTTGAACAATTACTTTAATTTTTATTAAGTGTATAATGACATGTTATGACGTGGGATTTAAAGTAGAGACCTTAATTAAGTTATATTGGATAATTAATGTATAAGAGTGATTGATTGATAATTAGAATTCATGTCGTTAAATTGAATTCATGTTTTATATGTTGTAACTCATGCTTCATATACTAGTACTCTATACTCATAATTTTATAGTTCCATGCAAAGTACATATATATGTCATTTTTGCCTAAGTCATGATCAATTTATACCTATGAATTATAAATAGTAGTTGCATATGTCATATCACATCATTATTGGGTTGGGTTTACGGGGTTAACCGAATTTATTTATTTATATTTTTTTAGAAGAATAAAATTGAGCCTTAGGCCTGATACTTGGATTAATGGAATTGGAATTCTTGAAAATTTGAATATTTGGGAATCTTGTGATATTGGCTATATGCCCTCATTTGTTTTGGGAGGTTTTTGTCCCAAGTGTTAAATGTACATTGTTGTGATATTTATATTTTGGTGAAGGCGGTTCGGATGGTGTAATAAAAGGAGTTAAATTTTGTGATCCCGTGTTTGACCTTAACCTGAGAGTCGAGAGCCTGAAGTATTGACATGTCAACATCCTTGCCGTTAGTGATGACCTGGCTGGATACTTAGTCCGCTACATAGTCATCCCACGGCTTAAGGAACGCTCTTTGTCGACCGGTAGATTTGGTCAGCGTGATTGGGATCATGGAGTTTAGGATGGTTTTCCTCGGTTTAGAAGAACCTAATATAACTTAAGTTTAAATTGGATTAGAAAATTAAATTAGTTGCATCGCATTCAATTGCATCACGCACCTGTATACTTGTTCTTATATATGTTTTCCTTGCCACAATTTGTAAAATTTGTCTGTCTCCTTGACTATAAATTATACTGGGTATTATATGATATGCGTTGTGGAATATTTTTGTTGCAAGTTTGTTTAGAAGGTTTAGGGAGTTTGTTTCTAGATTTTGACTCATGACATTCATGCCACAGGTGAGGAGGAGAAACTCTTTGAGAAAGTTGCCTCTGCTGGAAAAGAAGGATTTTGAAGAACAAGGTCAGTGGCAGAAGCTAGCCGACCCCGACAATGCAAATTGAAGAATTTAAAGTTCACTCTTTTTGTTCTTTTGTTCAGTTTCCACGGGCTCGTTATAATTTTTGTTAAATCTTTTGTGAAACTGTAATCGCTGTGTATTTTGAATAGTTTAGAACTCTTAATGGGGTAGTACTTATTATATGTAACTATGAATTAATGGTTAGAATATTTTTTTTAATTATAATTATGTATGTTTCGACATGCCCGAAAGACGGGGCGCCACATAATTAATTATTAAATTATTGATATTACCTTTTGTTTGACTCTTAAATTTTTAAAATTGGATATCTATCAATATAATAAGATAGAACTTTTGATGTGATATTGATGTAAGTGTAAAAAATTTAACTATTGAAACAAATATTTTTATTTTTATTTTTTCTATCTTTATTTTTCTTTTATTATCATTTCAAATTAACAAACTAATAAAATTGTATTTTAATTGAGTGTCTTAACATCTGGTTAATTAATTAATTATTAAATTATTGACAAGTTAGCAGACATAATGTGACTTTTATATATTAATCTAACGGTAGATAGAAGCTGAAGTAATCAACAGCTCTGATTGTATTTGCACTAAAAAAAGCAGTTCATGCATTCTTGGTTGGATAAAAAAATGATTTGCATAGTTGTGTAATCACAACAAAGCATGAATTTTTTTTCCCAATTGTGGTGTTTAAATTTTTCTCAATACTCTTGGTATTTTAGTTTGTTATTTTGCTTAATAGTTTTTTTTCCTTTATTTATATCAAAGTTGATTGAGATTGTGATTCTTTCTATTTTTTTTATATAAATTATTTTTTAAAAAATAAAATTTAAAATTAAGTATTAAAATTCATGAGCAATTTAAAAAAAATGATAGTAGTGGCTTTAGACATGAGTTATCCCTAATCTACTACAAAACATGAAAAATGAGTGCATACATATTTATATTTAGCTTCTGTTTGGGATGTTTAAAATGCTTGCCTTTTAAGAGCTTTAGTTTTTACAGAAAAAAGAGGAAGAAAAAAATTTAGACTGTTTTAGAGAATTTTATGTGGTATCTTTTTTACTTTTTTTTCTTTTTATTAAAATGTCTAAAACTCATTTGCTTTTCGCATTTAAGTTGTTGTCACGCCTCCAAAACTCAAGGTACGTGAACCACCCACGAAAAACCCATGAGATAGATTAGCTCACAGGGAAAGCCTTTAATAAAACCCGTTTTACATCCATTGTTCCTAACAAAATTATTTGAACCAAAACGATTTTCGAAAGGAGAGTTATACCATTGAAAAGAAGACGCTCGGGGTTTCAATTTGAACACAAAGGGATCCCATAATGGATCCCGGATGAAAAGATATTTTTATTTAAAAAATAAAATTTCAGATCTAGCCTTGGTGAATCTGCTCGAGCGGACCCATGGCCGCTTGAGCGGCGGCTACCTGGCTGAGACAAAATCTCCCCTCTTGGGTAGTAGACCGCTCTAGCGGACCTAATGACGCTCGAGCGGTCACCCACCCGATGGCAAACTAGAAAAACTATTGTTTTAAAAAAAAGGCTCTAACCAACATCTTTCTTATGGAAAAGAATTTCTAGGATATAAAATATTATTAAAACCAATTTCAAACATGAAAATACAATCAAAATCTCATCACAATTACCTCCCACGAGGATCATGCATGGTTTCATTCATCAAACAACATAAAATTTGTGGCCTTAAGGCCTCACAAGCCAAGAATTCATAAAAAAATCCCACTTTCCAAGAACATAATTCCATACTTTAACCACTTCTCAAAACCTAGGTACATCCCTCTATCACAATTCACAAAACATACATAGGACCAAGATTTCAAAACTATCCAAAAACAAAATAATCTCATATACTAAGTTTCTTTCATAGCATGGCTTCATCATTAGCACCTGAAAAGCATGAATTGAAACAATACGAGTTGAGGCTCAATAGGATTCTAACAACCTATATGAACATACTCGATATGCAAAGAATAATTATAAATCAACAAACCCAACCCAAAAATATCTTGTTTTCTCATGATTTACAAACAATCATATTTCCATTGCCCAATCAACATAACCGAGTAATTATAAATTTTCATATGTTACCCTTATTACTGGGTCAAGTTAAGGCATAGATAGGCAACCCATGTGTCATGCCCCAAACTACGGGTTACGCGAAAAACCCTCGAACAACCACCAAAATCGGCTAAGCACAAATGGATGAAAAACCATAAAGTCAAAACAAGACTAAAACTTTTGTAAAAAGTACAACCGGGAGTTTATTTAAATCAAAAGAGTAGCCCAAAAGACTACGGTCACGGCCCCAAGAACCAAGCCTTTAAAACAAAATACACATTTTAGGATAAGAAAATATTTTCTTATCCTAAAATGTACAAGAGTTTGAATGAAGCATAAACTATTTGAAAATTCCTTTTGTAAACGTTGAACCAATCAACGAAAATTGTAATAAGAAACTACAGAAAACAACAACCAACCCATAGTTTCTCTCGAAAACATAAATCATGCATACATCGGTCCACGGCCATAAGAATTACATTACACAGAACATATCCATACACAAAAGGAATAAACTACCTAACAAGACAAAACATCAGAGTCTTGTCATCAGCCACCTCTGGGCACCTCAAGGTCAATCTACAAGACCACGTTCTCTGAAAAAAGTTTTACAAAATCCCACAACATGAGTTGAAACCCAATAAAAACAAACTATAAAGCCGTAAAGCCAGATATATAATCACATAGCATAAAGTTGACTCAACCATATGAGCCTCAAAACGATTTTACATCCTCAAAACCAAGCATTTCAACAATGTAACAACATTTCACAGTTAAAGAAAAACAGTAATCAAAACGTTATTTTTTCACTCGGATCATACAGTTGAGAACAAAACGTTATTTTTCACTCAGATCACACAGCCGAGAAAATGATTCCTATGTATTGACTCTGTCACACCACAGACAAAGGCAACAACTATAGACTCCTACCCATTACCTATTCTTGAATCATTTAGGACCTGTTAGGTAATGACAAGTTCTATACGGAGTCACAACAATGTAAACCACTTCATTTACGGACTACAACCGAGGGAAGCAAAGCACTCACCCTTTCTTTACGGGAATTAACCCGAAGAAATAAAGGTACCTATTTGCGCAAGGTTTTGGACTCTCACTGAGGAGCAATTGCGGCCCAATACACCTGCTATCCCGGTACATTTATAGAATCATTTAAAAATCAACCCGTAGCTCGACTATGAAAATATTTCAAACAATTATACATTAATCATGCATAAAGATGTCCAATAGCAAACCGCCATATCATCCATCAACCATAGAGATCAAACAACATTTTCAAAATGTTTCCACCTTTTCTATTAAAATGTTTCAAATCTGAGACTCAACCCTGAGGGCTAGCTCCAAACCCCAAAAACACGATTTTTAAGATTTTCATAAATTCTTCGTTTTTAAAATTATCTTTTTAAAAATCACGTACATCCACACGTCCACAACATGTAATAAATCAAGAAAAAAGCGCAGAATATGCTTTTTATCCGAACAACATGGTTTAAACATAAAAATTAGCATGTGTAGCATTTTCAACCGGTAAAAAAGCATATAATCGCATGTAGCACCCTTTAACGACAGCATAGTCTAGGATCCTACTTTGTTGAGCTAAAAGCTCGATACCTCAAAAAATGAACCTCGACAAAATATGATTCCATCCAGATAGATGCGAAGCCCCCGACACAGATACCAAGGATCCACTATTTGATCGTTGAAAATCGAGCCCCTGGCTCATCAAAATCTAGAGAGAAGGCAGAGATTTTTAGGTGAGAGAAGAAACAGATCTAAAAATATCTCAAAATGTCTCCCAAATGTCTGATATTTATAAACCACGCCCAAATTCAGGAGTTCAGTCAACTGAACCTTCTCCTTCAGTCGACTGACGAAGGCCACTGAAAAGTCAATAAGCTCCACTGACCCAACCTAGTCGATTGACTCAAGCAATCCAGTCGACTAGATGCACACACTGTCAACCCAGTCAACTGACTCACGTAGTCCAGTCGACTGGTCGACGGAGAAAACTATTTTTTGCGATAGAACAGGTTTTTTAACCCCAAAACAAACCGAACATGCCTTTTCTGAACCTGAATAAGTGCCAAATATATATGCACACGCTGTTCTACTATGAAGAAACAAAAACCCAACACACCGAGGTCAAGGGTTAACTCCAACTCCGTCAACACTTAAATCACTTCAAAAATGAAACAAGTCGGGGTCTCACACTATGGGTTCTATAATTACTAACACAATTGTTCTTAATCAATAACATATCGGTAAATAGCTTATTACCACACATTGCACACCTTTTCGGGAACTCCATCTAAAGGAACATGGTACTTCTACCACGTTTTCAGAAATTAAACCGAGGGAACCGGGCACCCATTTTTACGCAAGTTTCTGGTTTTTCACAAGTAACTAGTCAAGCTTACATTAATTCAAAATTCTTCTCAATATTTACAATATATTATCTGAATAATATTGGTCGCTCAATCATTGCACAAGGATTTCACCTAATCACACGCGTATTCACTACATGGTCAACAATTTACTCATAATATCTCAAATTTTCACAATTTTGATATCCACTTCCAATTTAAAGGAAAATTCCCAATTTATCCAAACCAACAAGGTTTTCAACCAAAATCCATGATTTCAAATCCAAATCAAACTTTAATTTAATTCCACATTTAAATACATCATTCTCCAATAATGCAAATATATTATATCCATGGGTAAAACACAACTTTAATACGCTTTATGCTTTAATCATCTTTATCTCTTAAGAAACCCAACTTAAACCCAACAAACACCACACACCCTGATTTAGGGTTTCAAATCCATGCATTTCTCAGGCATAACATGAAATATAATAAAATTAATTGTATATATATATCACAAGAAAATATAGAGGAGGAAGAATCCTACCTTGTTAGCTAAAAAATGCAAACCCAAACACCTGTGGAAAGACCTTGTCACGCCCCAAACACCCAAAAACAATCAACCACAACACCTAGCCCGAGAATACACTCTCAAAATAAATATACATGCATTGTATATAAACGCCAAACGGCAAACAATACAAGGCTCCAACGTCGATAAACATGTACGAAGCATACATGATACATATAGAAATAAAAAGGAAGACTATAACTTTTTCACCTCTCTGGTATCTCCTGATCAACCAGCGTGACCGGTACTTGAAGAAAAACAAATCCCACACCGTAAGCTAAGGCTTAGCAGAAACTAGACAGGCATGCAGTATAAACAAAACATGCTAGGAAATCGAAGTGTAGGTTTACACTCTCTTTCAAGCCTTGAAAACAGTTTAAAAATGGTTTTAGTTCACGACTCATAAGAGCCATTAAAACAATTTTCACAAGCAATGGGAAAGCGAGGATAAAAACTATTTTTTTTGACTCATCAGAACCTTGAAAACGATTCCAGTATTACGACTCTTGCAAGCCGTTAATATAGTATTTCGACTCTCGCAGGCCGATAATACAGTTTTAAGAAAATTGATCTATCCGTCCCAATATACAATACATGAAATCCATGATATATATAGCAGTATGCCACACAGGTAAAGGTCGACTCCTACGAGCCACGAATGCAACACAGACAGAATTAAACCGACTCTCCCCTGAGCCCACAACATATACACAAACATCGACTCTCTCCCGAGCCCTAACAGCATATACACATAAGCATCGACTCTCTCCCCAGCCCTAACCACAGATCGATCACATACAATTCACATATCTTCTCGGACTTTCACCGAGGGACCCTTATCCGCCCCACTATCCTTTGTCGACCAGGGTCAACAGATATCTTCACGGACTTTCACCGTAGGACCATTATCTTCCCTTCATATGCAACTTTACGGACTTTCACCATGGGGCCATTATCCGCCCTCTATATATACAATGCAACACATGCATATAAAAACCATTCACGATCACAAGGACCACATAGGACCACATACCCGTCTTACAACATATGAGAATAAAACTAATCATAGTTCTACAAACAGAAGATCACGTATGACCACGATGTTTCACTTACGACGCCAAAACCAGGTAATCCATCCACATATTCTGTACATAAATAAACTAGAGTTATAAATGCACATAATCAGTTATAAACACACATAGCCATATAATCTCACAGCATGACGCCACTCGTCACATAACCCGATACGACATCACATGCCACACATCCGTCATTCGATACCCGAACGACCCATCCACAAACTAGGACCCTTCCACACACCAGGACAACTAACACCTAACGCGGAGATCAACACCTGAACTGCCCTTAGACAGATTCTTACCAGAACCTAACCTTAAAACCAAACCACGGACCTACATGTCCCGAACATAACCAACACGCACACAACTGTGCCACAACTCCCAAAATCTAACCATGCATGTCAACCCAAGGACGGCATCTGAACGAAACACCCGAGGCCACAACACGACTCCCAAACTACAACACAACCAACTGAATCCCCAAAGAGAATCCACAGGTATTTGAATCAACTAATCCCATAAATTAATCAATTGAATACCATAGGACGCCAATCAGAAACCAAAACCGAGCCACCGAACCACCATCACACTGCCCACAAGTTCAGTCGATTGACCCAAGCCCCCAGTCGATTGAAAAACACACTAGAAACGCGCAAAATGCCAAACAGCTACGATCCAGTTGACTGACCCTCGAGGTTTAGTTGATCGAACCCCAAAAAGATGATCCAGTTGACTGAACCTCGCGGTCCAGTCGACTGAACAGAGGCGAGAACTGTTTCTGAACACTGTTTCAGCCTCTAAAACCTTGATTCGACACCTCTAAAGTCCGATCTAACATCCTCGGACATACCCACGCTCATGCCTAACACCAAAACCACGAAAGAAACACTCGAAACACGATTTTATCCATCGAAATCAACACAAAACTGGTTTTAAACCCTAAACTTAACTTTTATAAAAAATCAGATCTTCAGCTATCCGACCGGTAAAAATACACCCGATTACACTTAGCACCCTTTTAAAATATACAGGTCTAGAATCCTACCTCGGTGAGTTCAAAACTCGATATCTCGATCCACGTGCAAAATCGAGCTTTGTCGAAATAAAATTTCGTCCGGATAAACGCATAGATCACGACGCCAATAACAAGAATCGGCAGCCTGATCATCGAAAATCGGGCCCCGTGCCCCCGAGAACTTAGAGAGAAGGCCGAGAAAATAGAAAACTCGTTGGAGAAGTTTTGAAAAAATATATTTTGAAAAATATCTAACTCCAGATATTTATAGGCCTCCAAAAATATCTTTTTTTTTAAATTTTTTTTTTGAAATTTGAGCCACAACAACCCACGGCCCCGGGAACCGACCCCGTATGCATATCTAAGGTTTCCAAACACTGAACCCTAACCTAGGTTTCCAAAAACATAGATTTTTCATGATTTTATACAAACCCAAGAACAATACAAATCATATACATGTATTGGTCAACAATAGTCATAGATCCTACCTTTTTAATACTCAAGCAACAAGAATGAAGTCTTAGCATGCTCCAACCATGTGAGACCCCGACTCGTTTTATTTTAAGAAATGATTAAGTGTTGATGGGAGTAAGAATTAAAACTAATGCTTGGTGATGTTTTGAGCTTGGGTACGCACGAAAGGTATGTTAGAGGAAAAATATGAGGTTCTAATGGATGTTTGGACAAAATATGTGAAAAGTGTGTGAAGGAAAATGACATACCTTCACTAATTTAGTCATAATATTTTGTACAAAATGAATTTTGGTATGAGGTTTGAACCATTGGAAAGTAGTCTTCCAGGGCTTCAGTGTGAGAACAAAAACGACCCTATTTGGAGTTCGGATGAAGGAGATATGCTCATTTAAATTCGGATCAAAAGTGCAGTAGCAGCAGAGACCGATCGAGCGGTCCTAAGACCGCTCGAGCGGTCTGTGACGGACAGAGGTCATAAATGTCGGTTTTTGGGCTGGTTTTGCTATATTCTCTTCTCTCCTCTCTCTCTCTCTCTAAAAGCTTAAGAGTGAGCTAGGGTTTAGTTTTGGAGATCCTTGAGAGTTTCCATGTTCGTTGGGGGTGAAGATCTTGCCGTTTCCAGGCGCGAACCACCGTGGGAGAGCGTGAGTATTTGTTGAAAGCTTTCTCAAGACATGCAAATTGAATTTTGGTGGATTGGAGCTCACTAGAGGTTCAATTCTTGATGGTGGAACGTCCCTGAGGTAGGATCTAGACTCACTCTTGTCGTATAACTTTGATTTGTGTTGATTACTTTTAATCGAGAAAACCCTAGTATGTTGTATGTATAAAATTAAGACTTGAGTATGGATAATTGGAGAAGACTAAGTTGTGTAAATCCTATGTTGGGTATTTGGAAAGTATTATTCTTGGAAACGAAAAAAAATTGGGATGATGGAGTTTGTTACATTGACGAAATTTACTAAGGATGGAAGGATTTGAATTATGGATTGAAAATTGTAATTGGATACAACATGGACTAATGTTGGTAATTTCACTAAATATAAGATTTAAGAGTTATTTGA